>JAJAGP010002032.1:0-90567 GCA_025084515.1 Ancistrus triradiatus
ACGCCGAGAGGGACTCAGATCCTGCAGTGCCAGGCGTGCCCCCCTGCTTAAGCCAGTACATGTCCAGGCCCGTCTGAAGTTTGCCAGAGAGCATATGGATGATCCAGAAGAGGATTGGGAGAATATCATGTAGGCGAGACATTATATACACGTGTGCATAATAATGGTAATAAAAAGTGAATGTGGTTCTCGATCACCTTGAATTCATGAACTTGGTTCTCGACGCTATTTGGCTAGAAACATTTGTCTCGGATGTTGTTGTTGGCTCGATACTTGGCGCACTCGCTTAAGCTTGTATAAGTCAAGCCGCATGACTCGTTTGAGCTGACGATTGACGATTCAGCTTCACTCTAGCTCTCAATCAGTGCAGATTATGCAAATGCAGATATAAATAGTATTTAGGTCCATATAGGTAGGTATAAGTGTGATATAGTTTATTTAGACATATGCTTATTTTATTTAATGCACATGTTAAATAAGAGTGCACTTTCCATTTCTTTAGAACTATCTCTGATTCTATCTTAGTCAGTGTCATGGTGTCATATTTGTGTGTTTTCTCCCCACTCATAGATATGTGCTTGACGATCAGTATACCAGTTCTGCAGGAACCAAGTTTCCAGTGAAGTGGTCGGCCCCTGAGGTTTTGAACTACACCAGGTTCAGCAGCAAATCCGACGTCTGGGCTTTTGGTTTGTTCTGTTTCTCTTTTTCCATTACATGCACCTTACCGGCATAATTTAACTCTTAGGGGTCTGGATTACCCGATACGTCTTTTTTTTGCATTGATATGAAGCCAGAAAACATTTTAAAAATCTAAACGGCAAATACATGCGTACTGATAAGCAAAGAAAAATCCTCAAACACACAAACCACAGTGAAGGTTTAAAAGCTTGCATGTGCATCCAGGCACAGGTGCAAACACACGTTTGCCACATGGTCTTCAGGAAGTAGGTTTGTGTGCGGGCATAACCTTTCAGTGCTGGACGCGCCCCTTTTTGATTAGAAATTTTCTTTCCTCTCCAGCCTTCCAGTAATGAGTCTACATTTGAACCTGGGAAAGTTTGGGGTTTATCTGTTCTGAGCAGTTTAATGTATGATCTGCATATTTTGGCTTTAAAACTATAACACTAAAGCCAGGTGGCTGAGGTTTGTAGCAGGGTGGGGGTTGTGACCTGGGGGAGCTCAAGATAGTGGTGTCACTGTGCACAGTCTCACAAGTACTCGACATCAGATACTCTCATATACAGAAGGGGGCAGTGCAGAAAAAGTTTGGGAACCATTGCTTTCTAGATTAACGTAAGCCGCAGTGTAGTGATGTCAGTTGCAATAACAGTATTGATGATATTGATTAGGGTAGGGTACTCCAAGTGGTCTCACTGCACCAACACTGACTGTAATACTTATTTTGTGTAGGTGTGCTAATGTGGGAAGTCTACAGTTTGGGCAAGCAGCCTTATGAGTGCTATGATAATGCACGTGTGGCTGAGAGAGTGATGCAGGGCTATCGTTTGTATCGACCACAACTGGCAACCGACTGGATCTACCAAGTTATGAAATCATGCTGGCATGAGGTAACTCTCTCTCTATATTAACACGAGTTATATTGGCCAAAATTATTAACACAAAGCTTATTTTATAATGAAGTGTTGAAAAATCTCATGTAATTTAGTGAGCGATGGATTGAAAGTGAAACATAAAAGCAAAACACTTACTCTATTGGTGAACTCTAAGCTAACTGCAGCCTGCAACTGTTTCCTTTCGGTTGGCTGTTATAACTAACCTTTTTAGGACCCATGGAGACTTATTTGCACTAAGAATACAGCACTTAAGATAAAGAAAAACACAATAAACACAGCAGAGATCTGTACCTAGCGAGAGCTTGTGAATCTGAGTCACTGAATCACTGTGTACTGAATTGTGAATCATGAATCGTTCCAACACAAAGCTTATGAATAGCTCATGTACCTTATTGAATGACTTATTGCACGTGAAAACCTGTAACCACTTAGCTTACTGATACCTGGACCTGTGCTAATGTTTGTCATTCTCTCTTTCCAGCTTCCAGAGGAGAGGCCCACCTTTCAGCAGCTCGTTAGCAACATCCACACACTTCAAGAGGACGATTTGTAGTCCTCACAATACACGCGTTTGATATATTGCCTAGGACCTTTTCAAAACTCTGTGAAACTCTTCAAAAGCTTCCTCGCTTGACACAGATGTCATAACTTTGTCCGAAATACAGTGCTAATAGTTCTTAGGAATCAACAATTGTTAAACCTAAATGCCTTATAAATGTGTTTTTGCACGTTAAATGCATGTCCATGGCTTTAGGGGTGTTTAGGGAATGTGACATTTTCGCCTTTGCGTTTTTATATTTCTCTTTTCGCAAGGAAAAAAATTATCGTTGTACTTGACATTGTACATATGCACAGGATGCATGGCTTTCTGTTCACCTCAGAGGCTGGAACATTTCTGGCTTTTTAATTCTCAATTTAAAAAATGGTTGTCATGATAGAATTGTGAGCGAATGGAAAATCCATTTAGAGGTTAAGCAGGGACACAGAGTCAATTTATTGTGTGATTTAAATATTTAAATAAAGTTGTTGGTTTTAAGATACTGTGTTGTTTACCAGTGGTGCTGCAATGAGTGGTGGCAGAATTAGGCAAGGTCTTTGCTCAAGTAAAAGCACTTAAAGGCCTTAAAAATACACAAATAAAAGGTGAAGTATGGCTTATATATTTTACAGGAGTACTTAAAGTAAAAAGCCTATTAGCTCATTTTCTGAAACAGGATATCCATTATTGAGGGTAAGAGGCTGTGACACTGACTACATGGTGGCTTGACCTACATGAGTCATCTGCAAAAATCGTACCAATGACATCATCTTTAGTGAAAACAGACATCCGGAACCAAAATATTCAAAACACTTTGGATTGTTTTCATGCAAATGCTGCAGAATTGCCCAAAACTAGACATGGCAACATTAAGTAATGCAGAAAATCATGATATTGAACCCAAACAATAGGCACTGACCATTTTCTTGGGGAAAATGTATAATAATGTATAATAAATAAAAAGATGAAAGAAAAATAAATAGACAAAACACCTAAAATAGATTCTTTCTCTACTTCTGCCAAGTCTGATCATAACGAATAAATGAACCTCCCAATTTGTGTGCGACAGCTTTTTAAGCATGCACTGAGCAAAGAGCTGGTGGAACCATGCCAGGACCCTTTATGGTTATAAATATGGTTAATATAGGTAGCGTTGCGTCTGTTTGGTTTCAATTGGTGTAACTCGTCGTTGGCTGTCTCTAATTAGGAGCAGGTGGTGGATGAGGTGAGGCCTGGATTCTCAGCTTTCCTTAATAACCTTAAGGTTAAGAATATTTAATATCTCCAATGATGCATGTGGTTCATAGGGTGTTGTCTTAATTTAATAATTTGACTGAATTTGAGGTACTGCTGAGGCGTGTTAATGAACTCTTGGCCTAATGTTGGTGTTCTAGGCGCGTTTGGCCTTTTTTTTAAAGAGGTATTTAAAATTGATTCCCATCATCCCTACAAATAAGAGTTAGTCTGTGTTTTTCTTAAACAAAAGTGCAGTTAAATGGGTTTCTCATTGGGTGAGCCAAAGTTTTAACCGTAGCCCTGGTTAGTGTACAATGTTTGAGATGGTACACGTTAAGTAGGCCTGTTTGACCTTTTTTATTGTGATTGTTGTAGCAGTTTGCTTTAATATGAAGTATTTAATCGCCGCTTTTGTGTGGGAGACAATGGCGCGCAATTTGGAAATCCATTGTTCAAAAGTGTCTAACACCCTTGGTCAGTTATTCATTTTATGATAAATACTCATTTAACCCGTTACTTCTGCTCATTATGTTTAGGCTGAGGTTCTGGCAAAAAATATATCTACACCTGAAATCTATGCGTGGACTGTGGTAGCCTAGCGGTTAAGGTACTGGACTATGGACCAAAAGATCCAGGGTTCAAATCCCACCTCTGCCAAGCTGCCACGGTTGGGTCCTTGAGCAAGACTCTTAACCCACGATTGCTTGGATTGTAAAACTGTATAAAGTGTAAATCGCTCTGGATAAGGGTGTCTGCTAAATGCTGTAAATGTAGTATAGTAGCATTGTTCATTTTGGGTCCAACGTTTATAGAAGTCTCTAACTCTCATGCAGCCATTTTGTTGATTTTCATCAACATTTGTGCCTGTGCTTGTCCTTTGAGTGGTTCCCACCAGACGGGCCAATCTTTGCACATTTAAGAAGTCTTTATCGGCTTAATTTCAGAATGAGTTTGATGCAGAAATCGTCGTCAGTGATCTAACTGACCACATAAGCTACAAACGTCATTATTTTCGCTTTTATTCTCCACTCTATTGTTCGTTGTACCTTTTACATTCTTAAATTCCATATCATAATTGTTTTTGTGTATATAATCATTTTAAAATGTAACTTTCCCAAAAGCTTTTCATTCTATTTGGTTAATATAGTGGATGGCGTTGTGTCGGTTTGGCGTTAATTGGTTTAACACAGACCAGGTGCCTCTAATCAGGTGCAGGAGGTGCATGAGGTGAGGCCTGGATTCTCAGATCTTCTTATGAACCTTAAAATTTTAATAGCAGCGACACATTTGGGGTTTAATTGTTAATATCATATCTCAAATGTGTGGTTGATAAGGTGATGCATTAAATAATTGGACTGTAAGTTTGAGATACTGCAGACACACGTGTTTGTGAACTCCTGGCCTAATGTTTGCCGTTGTTAGTGTGTAATGCTTTTGATTATGCACTTTGTCATTTCTTTTTTATCAATGTTGTAGCAATTGTTCGCTTTAATGCGGGAGACAGTGGCGTGCAGTTTGGAAATCCAATGGGTTTGTGTCTAACGCCGGTTGTACGTTTTCTCATGATAAATGTATCAGACGCCCTTATCCAGAGCGACTTACAATTGGTACAGTGCAAGCAATTGTGGGTTAAGGGTCTTGCTCAAGGACCCAACAGTGGCAGCTTGGCAGAGGTGGGATTTGAACTCTCGACCTTCTGGTCCAGAGTCCAGTACCTTACCCACTAAGCTACCACAGTCGTTAGTAGTGGCAAAAAATGTGGGCGTTGATCATTTTTGGGTCAAACATTTATAGAAGACACAATTCATTTGCAGTTATTTTGCGTTTCATGTCATTGGCAGGTATAAAATGTTACTGCCTGAGTTCTTTCTAACATCTGTGCTGGTGCGTCGTTGAAGGGTGGTTTCCACTAGACATCCCAATCTTTAGTCTCTTTCTCTGCTTAATTTTAGAATGACATCGTAGAAATCTAACAGACCACATATCAACTATTTATATATATATATATTATTGTTTAATTCTGTTTAGCTTCTGTGTAGTTAACCTATTTGTGTGTTTAAAAGTTTCTTAGATGACGTCTAGGCTGTAAGGAGGTTGGGCCCCTGTGTTGGTCCTCCCAAAGTTTGTCATCACATTTAGGATTTTTGTTTCCTTGCCACTGTCACTGAAACTTACCAGTTCATCTCTACAATAAAACAGCAGCTTCTGTTACAAGTAATGCTAAGGTATGTGTGTTTAAATATTTTGTCAGTAATGTATATGGGATGTTAAGTACGTATGCATTTGAGATCAACATGTTAAAATGCCTTCATCAGCAGGTTCAGGAGGAAGCTATGAGTGACACTGATTCAGTAATATTAGGACGAGGAAGTTTGGTGGAAGTGATTATTTAGAGGATTAAATTCTTCAACTGTAGCTTTACTTTTTCCCTCTATTGAACTTCAGGGACCATTTGCTGTGTGGCTGCTCTTGGGTGTCAAAAGACCACATGATATCTCAACTATTTACATCTGGTATGTACACTGCAGTATTTTAGCAGGAGCTGGCAAAAGTCCTCCAATCTATTATGTTCTGTATTTTATCGTATTGCCCATAATATTTTTCCATTTGATATTGTTTGTACTACATATAATATACTTGTGTGTTCTTTATTCTAAGGAAGATTAGAAGTAACTGTGTGTAGTTGTATGCATTTTTCTCATTAATATTGTTTGCTGTAACAGTTTTGTGCATTTACTCTGTTCCTTTGTTTAGTTCTCTAAAGTGTGGCTGTATGGCAGTTCCCTGTAATAATGACTTATGTAACTGTGTTTGGTTTCTTTTGTCTCTTCCAGGCTCCTCTGTGGTGTCTTTGGGGATTTGGAGATGATCCACATTCAGTCTCCCATCCCTCAGTTGTGAGCAGCACCTGACTGCTGAGGATGCCTGTTGTGCTGCCCAGAATTTCTGGTTTAATGCGTTCTTGATTGATTTGTTTGCAAACTACTTTTGCTAAATTGTTTCTGGTTGCCATGTTGGGTGATTTGAAGAGTTTTGATTTCTTGTTCAGTTGTTTTTGTTTTGTGAGTCAGTGGTTCATGGTGATGTGATTTGTTATTGTATTATATCATGTTCATTGTTTTCCTGACTGGTTAGCATGTGGGGGTTTTTTTTGGATGTGAAGTAGGTCATGACCCTCAACTGAAGTACGGTCTCAACTGGAGCTTCATATCTAGAACAGTGTGCTTGACTGAATTGACTGTTCTGGTTTGTTGTCCTTTTTGTTTGTGTGAATACAGGTGTTTCTGATTTTATGTGATCAACTTTAAGATGGGGCTCAATGTTTTACAGGTTTTTAAACCATGTTTTCCAATTTCACTGTTTGGGTTTTTTCTTGGTTAATGTCTGGTGATTTAACTTATTTCCTTGACTTTTCGATTTTTGATTTCTTGAGTTTTGGTGTGAGAAAGTGGCTCTGATTTAATATTGCTAAACATATATGGTTTGTCAATGTTTCTCATTGAATCTGTTCTGGTTTGTTCATGTTGTCCTTTTTTCTTTGTGAATATGGAGTTTTCTGATTTATTCAGACTCATTTTTAGACAGGGTTTTTTTTTTCTTGTGTTCTTATTTGTAATTGAATCAAGTTTTCTGCTTTGTGTTTTGGGGTTTTCTTTATCATGTGATTTAATGTATGACTTGGGTTCTGATTTATTACCAGGTTCTTTGTTCCACATTCTCTCATTTGCTGATGTTATTTCTGTTTAACATGTTGCTGATTCATCTCGTTTCCTCTACCCGGAACATCTCATAATTTATAGATGCGTTTTGCGTTTCTGGGTTTAACAAAAGGTAAAATCTTTGAGGGTTTTTTATGCTTCAACATGCTAAACTTTTTGGTTTGTAGCTTTGGTTTCTCGGGTGTGTGCTTTTTTTTTTTTTTAAAGGCCGTTATCTTGGTTCCATAACTCATTACTTAATGCGTTTTTTGTGCGTCATGACCTGGAAAGTGGTGAATGAAAATGTTACCGTTTGGGCTTGTAAACATTTCCTGAGGTTTTGCGTTTTTTTTTTTTTATTAAAATGGCTGTGGTTTAAAGTCTTTTGTGTTCTTTCTGTTATTGTTTGGTATTGTACTTTCTCAGTAAGAAGCAACCTCCTGTTTCTCCTGTTAAACCAGCTCATAGAGTTCTATTTAAAAAAAACTCGGTAGCGCCCTGATGAGGACACGGGTCCATTACCTGATCAGGGAGGAGAACCATTTTAAACAAGACAGGTCTTTAAAAAAACAAAACTGTTTACAACCCCGAACAGTAACGTTTTCATTCACCACCTTCCAGCTTATGATGCACACAAAAAGTGATGAGATGTGGTACCAAAAGAACTTTAGTTAAAAAACAAAACAAAAACAAAACACACAGAGAAATGAGAAACTAAAGCAACAAGCCTTGGAGATTTTGCCGTGTTAAAGCATCAACGCCAAAGGAAGCATGGTCAGAATCAACCAGTACATCCAGAAACCACTGGTTCTGGTTTGTTAGTGTAAGATGTCTAACATTGTACAAAACGTAAATTAAAAACCTTAAAAACTCTTAAATACACAGTTAAGAGTATAAACCATGGATAAATTAAAACATTACAAAACCAGAAGACCAAGACCGTTGTGACCAAGCTTGAACAGTAAAAGAAAGCCTCAAAATGTTTACAAATCAGAAGGTAAATGCTTCATCACCCACTTCCACATAAACCAGTTACAGATGTAAGCTGAACCAAAGCCATTGCTTTAACTCACAGATTATGGAAGGTGAGATCTTCAAGAGAGGAGGTATAGTACTGAGACTGGTACGTTATTAAAAACAAAACTTAAAAAGTTGCTTTCAAACAAGTGTTTGACAAACCTGGAAAACATTTTATAAACATCAGGCATCATTGTAACCGGACAAAAGAAAACCCTCATTTACAAATCAAACCAGAAAAAGAAGACATTCACCAAATCAATCAGGATAACCTTCACCCAGATGGAAAAGCAGTTAAATAAAAAAGACAAGAGAAATGTAACAGTTTTTAATTCAACACAAATGCATCAGAAACCATGTGATCTTTTGTGTTTCTTCACATTGTTACAGAGACACAAAGCAGATGATCCTGGATCTGTTCATGACCGCAGCTCATTAATCCTTGATTCAATTATAAATGAGACCAAAGACAAAAAAACAAACTTAAAACCTTTGGAACCCCGTCCTAAAAATGAGTCTGAATAAATCAGAAAACTCCATATTCACAAAGAAAAAAGGACATGAACAAACCAGAACAGATTTATTTAGAAATAAAACACTTAAAAACCATCTGTTTAGCAATACTAACTCAGAAGCACTTTCTCACACCAAAACACAAGAAATCAAAAAGAAACCAAACACAGTTACATAAGTCATTATTACAGGGAACTGCCATACAGCCACACTTTAGAGAACTAAACAAAAGAACATTAGAGTAAATGCACAACACTGTTACAGCAAACAATATTAATGAGGGAAATGCATACAACTACACACAGTTACTTCTAATCTTCCCTTTACTGACCATACATGACCACATGTAATTAACTAAACATTAACCAATTACAAAACAGAATGTAGCAAATGCACAGCACTGACCTCAGTGGATATTTCTGGAACTCACCCACTCAGAGGTGTCAAAGGAAAAGCACCCGGTGCAGCCGACAACTGGAGAAAGAGAAACCAGAACACACTGACCAGTCAGGAACCACGTTTAAACTAAACACCCCAACAAACCATTACAGCATTTAGCACAAACACATCCTTGAGACAGTTACAAAGGTGACCCAAAACCCCATCATCACCTCCACCTGTGCCAATCCAGTGGCTTATACCTTCCTGTACTCCAAGAAATCCTGTCCAGAGCTCACCTGGTGTAGAACAAATTAGAAAAACCGTATCAAGTCCTTATAGGGGCTCTGGCCAAAGAACCTGTCAGAGATGAACAATAGCAAGAACCAATAGAATGAAGGCAGAATGGGGAATGAGAGAGCTCGACCCTGTGCTGGACCCCGAGCCCCATTACCACTCAGTCACGTACAATCAGGAGATCAACACAGGGTTACTGAACCCAGATCAAACCAGCCCAAGTTAGGGAATATACAACACACTCAGGAGATGCTAATGAGACCTCACACTTACAGACATACAACTCCATTCCTCACTCTCAGCCAACTCCGTTGCATGTAACAGCAATTTCAGAAACAGCAGAGCAAACGGAATCAAAATGCAAATGTAACAAGAGCATCTCCAGAAAAAGTACATTCAAAACATTTCTAAATACCAGCAGATAAAAATATTTGCACACAATTCCAGATCCAGTGGTGTTTTTATCAGGTCTTATGATTGGCTTCCAAAAGCGAATAACAAAAATGAATGGGAACAACATTTTTTTAAAATGGAGAAAGAAAAATAAGTGACAAATCAACCAAATAATTTACACACAAAAAAACAGAAACCAAAGTCAACAATTTGGCAAAACGTCCAAGCAAAGTGTGAATAGCAGAGCAGCAACAGAATGCAATCACAGTGAGGCAGATAACACACAGCGCAAACGAGCACAGCAACACAGCGTGAGAGAGCAGCAACGCAAGTGCAAGCGAGTGCAGAAACGCACAGTACAAAACAGCGCAGCACAACGCGAGAGCACAGCAACACAGGGCACAAAGAAAAAAAGCACAGCACAAACGAGAGCACAGCAACAAGCGCAAGAGAGCAACAACGCACAGCACAAGAGTGCAGAACAAATGAGAGCACAGCAACAGCGCAAAAGAGAAGCAAAGCACAAACAAGAGCACAGCAACACAGCGCAAGAGAGCACAAACAGTGCAAGAGAGCAACAACGCACAGCACAAATGAGAGCAGCACAAAACGACTGCACAGCAACCGCACAAAAGAGCAGCAACACACAGCGCAAGAGATGCAACGTAGCAAAATAGTAGAAAACAGCCTCTAGAAAAAGACCTTTATTAGGAAATAAAGGTGGGTATAGAAGTTTACACAGTTAAGATATTTTAATCATGTAAAGGTAATCATTGAAATAACTATTCGAGTAATTACATGAGAAAAACATACTCAGGTTATATGTAGTTTCTCATTCAGCAGGTGAGAGCTCAACCATGCGTGTGCATATGTACTTAACACATCCAATGTATTTAAAGACAAAATATTTAAACTTGTGTGTTAATATTTGGATGCATAAAAATGTGATGAGGACAACACCTTGGGACGACCAAGTCACAAAAAGGGACCCAGCCTCCTGACAGCCTAGATGTCTCATCGGAGAGTTACATTTAGAAAAATAAATAGGTTAAGTACACAGCAGCAAAACAGAACTTCAAGATAATGTCATAAGGATACAATATATAGGAAATACAATTCTAGTGAACGCAATTAAAGACTATAAAATGCACCATTACAGTATTTGCAGACCAAATGTAAAATGGAGAAGAATATTATGGAGAACACAGAATACAGAACATAACAAACACAAGGAAGAAGAGGTGTGATTTTAGCCAGCTCCTATTAAAATAATGAAGTGTGTACATACCAGATGGAAATAGTTGAGATATGTGGTCTGTTAGATCACTGACAATGGGTTCTACACCAAGCTCATACTGAAATTAAGCAGAAAGAGGATTGTTTCTTTAAATACACAAAGATTGGAACGTCTGATTGAAACCATCAGTAATAGAAGCACCAGCACAAATGTTGGAAAGATTTTACTTACCAAGGATGTGAAAAATCAAGAGGGCAATAAGACAGTGAAGCAGATATGAAGCAGCAGCCACACACAGAACCCAAGAGCAGCAAATGGTCTATAAAGAAAAGTGGGCAGACAAGCAAAAAAAATCAAGTTACAGAGAGTTATTTAACTTACTTGAATAAAATAATTCTCTAATTAATTGAGCAAACAAAGTACAAGTTCAAAAAAATGTTTAAAAAAAAGTGTGAATACACAAATGCAGAATATAAAATGCACAATTACAGTAAAAGCAATTAAAGACCACAAAATGCACAACTAGAACAAATGCAGCTGAAAACACTAGAATGCACAGTTATGGTAAATGCAGTTAAGCTATAAAATGCTAATTCAATTAAATTCAATTAAAAACAATAAAATACACAATTAAAGGAAATGCAATTAACCTAAAATGCACAATTATAGCAAATGCAATTGAAGATGTAAAACAATTATAACTGTAAACACACAAAGAAGACTGGTACACCTGGCAAAAACCACCAGTAACAAACATCAGCAGAAATGTTGGAAAGATTAATATTAATATAATTAATATTTTACCTGTCAAGGACATGAAACAACAAAATGGCAGCAACGCAGTGAAGCAGATACAAAGCAGCAGCCACAGGACCCAAGAGCAGCTAATAGTCTCTATAAAAAAGTGTTTAGAGAAACAGTTTATCAACTAAAGCTACAGATACTTGGGGATATTTTACTTGAGGAGAAGCACTCATGTAAATAATTACTTGACTGAACTTAGTTTTTGCAAAAAATATACTTAAGTTATATGTAGTTTCTCATTCAGCAGGATGATATGGCCAAGTTTAATCTGGGAAGCCCACACCAGCTCGTCCTGATATTGCTGCATCTCAGTGTCCCTCAGCTTCCTCCTGAACCTGTGATTTTATTAACATGTATGCACCACATCCCATAATCAAATATAACAAAATATTAAAAACGTATCTGTTAATATTTGCATTACATGCAGCAGAAGCTGCTGTTTTTTTGGGGGGAGATGCACTGATATGCTTCAATGACAGTAGCAAAAAAAAAAAAAAAAAAATCACTAAAAGTAATGGGGATGAAACCTTAAGACCATGACACAAAAAGGGACCCAAGCTCCTTACAGGCTAGATGTTTCATCGAAGAAATAAACTTGAACAAATAGGTTGACTACATAGAAGATAAACAGAATTAAATAGCAATTAATAAAAATGGAGAAAAGTACGAATACAGAATTATAGTAAAAACTGTAGCAAAATACGCAAAGTATGTGCAAGTCATAATTCACAAGCCTGGCACAAAACTAGTTACACAGTGAGGCTGTGAAGCATATAAACCAATACTACCTACATTTTATTACTGGCACTAAAAACGTAAAACATGGCAACCCAAACAATAAGGAACCTATTTGGATTTAACGACAGACTTTAAATATGCAAAGACTGGCACATCTGGTGTAAGCCACCTATAAAGGAAGCACCAGCACAAATGTTAGAAAGATAACCGAGGTCGTAACATTTTAAGCCTGAAAAGGATCATTAAACTAAAAAAAAAACAATAATAAAAAATAAAAAATAAAAAATAAAAAACACAGCTGCAAATGAGTATTAAGTGACTGCTATAAAAGTTTCAAATGAACAACGGCTCACTACTAGTGATGTATGGTGCAGATATCTTTCTTGCCAAAGCCTCACCCCATACATAAACAAAACTAACACGTTAAAACAGCATTTATCATAAAAAAGCAACCAAATGGACCAACGGCCTTGGACACTTTTGAACCCAATGGGTTTCCAAATTGCACGCAATTATCTTCCACTCATGAGCGCAACAACAACAAATAAGGTGATTAAATGAAATTTTAAAGCAAATAATTGCTTCAACAATGGTAGCAAAGAAAATCTAAATATATAACATGCATAATTACAGACACTAACAATGACAAATGTCACTCTCAATCAAATAATCCAGTCCAATTACAAAATTAAGGCATCACCTTATTAACTACAATGAAATAATGATATTACCAATTAAACCCAAAATCTATCGCTGGTTGTAAAGTTTGAAGGTTAATAATTTGAGCTGAGAATCCAGGCCTCACCTCATCCGCCTCCTAAACCTAATTAGAGACAACCGATGCTGTTATACCAATTACCAATGTGGGGACTGTGGTAGACTAGCGGGTAAGGTACTGGACTATGGACCAGAAGGTCCAAGGTTCAAATCCCAAGCTGCCACTGTTGGGTCCTTGAGCAAGACTCTTAACCCACAATTGCTTGGATTGTAAGACTGTATAAACTGTAAGTCGCTCTGGATAAGGGCGTCTGCTAAATGCTGTAAATGTAAATTAAAACCAAACAGACACAACCCCATCTATATTAGCCAAATGAAATAGCGTTTGGGAACGCTAACGCACGTTATAAAATGATTACATACACAAATCTATATTAACCAAATTAAATTAACTCTAACGGACGTTATAAAATGATTACATACACAAATTAAACAAAAAAAGCTTTCTTGGCAGCCCACAGGAGCACGCAACCCATTATTGGCGCAACTCACCCATATTAAAGACCTTTAATGGTCCTCACATGGTTCTGCCAGCTCGTTTCAGCGCATGCTCACTCAAAGATGACACTAATTTGGATATTCATGTATCGTTACAACCAAAGGTGTCCGAAGAACGCAAGTTCTTTAAGAATGTACTCAAGTAAAAGTTGAAGTATGGCTTATATGGTCCCCAAAGATGTGTACCTTTTTGCTCTCAAGACATCCTATCCCGTCTCAAATTGAGTTAAAGGAGATTTAAAGAAACATTTGGTAGCATGTACTTTTACTTCTACTCATGTAAATTATTCAAGCCATACTTCAACTTTTACTTCAGTACCAGATTAGTAGTGCACTTATTGACTGCGCACATGTATTACAACCTTTACACGGTTAATTCTAATCTTATTATTGATGATACACATTACCACAACTTTAACCAACTTTGATATCGAACAATCCACAAACTACAAATTAGATTTAAAGCATTTAGCTCACCCTCACATCCTTGTGTTTTTAGCAGACATTAGCAGACATTCCAAAATAGTTTAAAGCCCAAGAACAGTATCCATTTAAAACCCCCATCACCTCCACCAGTGGCAATCCAAATAGTCGTGCACCAACCTGTACTCCAAGAACTCCAGTCCAGAGCTCACCTGGTCTAGAAACACAGGAAAGGAACCGAACTGCAAGTCCTTATGGGGGCTTCTATAAATGTTTGACCCAAACGAACGTCTTTTTAGCCACTCCTAGTGATTTATGGTGTAGCTATTTTTTATACAAAATAGAACCACTGTTTTATTTATCATAAGAAATCTAACTGAGCCCAATGGATTTCCAAATGGCACGCCATGGTCTCCCACTCGAAAGCACGTCAAAAACGGTCACAATGTGACTAATTATTTTCAACATTTGTAGTAGAGTCCAATATTTAACGTGTAATTACAAACATTGTACACTAACAATGACAAACACTAGGCCAGGAGCTCACGAACACGCTTCGGGTAACTTAAATTTACAGTTGATGCAGTCTTACAATCCAAGCAATTGTGGGTTAAAGAAGTTGCTCAAGGACCCAACAGTGGCAGAGGTGGGATTTGAACCCTGGACCTTCTGAGTGGACCTTAACCGCTAACAAACAAGCACAAATAACAAAACAAAAAAAGAAAATTAAAGCACTCTTCAACTCATTACTGGCGGTGCCCTCCCCACTCCCCATATTTATAACCTTAAAGGGACCTCACGTGCTGTTTAATTGGGATATTCGTTACTTGTTTCTTATAAAAAAGAGGTGCCAGAAGAATGTGGAGGATCAAACGTGACAAATAAATAAATAAATAAATAATTTAGCCATGTTTTTATTTATACACCATTTTATGAACATTAATTAGTTTATTTATTGGTATACCTTTGGTGCTCCATAGAACTATTTAAGTTCCATATTTTACTCGATTAGAAGGATAACAGTACATTTTTGAATGAGGATGTCTTTCACCGAGGGCAAGAAGTAAGAGGACGCAATGGTTTGTAGGCTAGAACTGCATGAATCATGTGCAAAAATCATACAAATGACATCATCATCTAATGCTAACCACAGCAACGACAGCATCAAAACATTTTTAGAGGTCAAGAACCAAAATATATAAAATACTTTGGATTTTTTTAATCAGTGCCTCTAAAATCGCTCATACCTAGACATGCCAACATTCACTAATGCACTAATGAAATTTCAAAGTAATAATAGTTATCATCGACTCTTTAAAACACCATCACTGCATTTTAGTCAACAAACTGCAGCTTTACCAATTTCTTTTGGGGTTTTTTATTTATTTATTTATTTATTTTTGAACATTCTTTTTATTAAGGTTTTGCAGTACTCATGACATAGACAAGACAAAATTTAAACAACCACAGTGTAGCGTTTACATATTATTATAAAGTTATTAGAAGTTGTCACATCACAAAAACCTTTCCTCCCGCCCTGATTCCCGGTTGGACCTACTTTAACAACCCCCCTCCGTTCACAAAAAGTGGACTTCGAAGAAAGTAAAGATAATTAAGAAAATAAATAGAGGAATAACTTAAAATAAATAAAAGTTAAATAAAATAAATAAATAATTAAAATAGGTAATATTAGTACTAAAATCAAATATTAGCACTAGTAATAATATATATGTATACATAACAGTAGTATAGTAATAATAGTATAAACACATGTGCGTGTACATATCCATACACACATGCACACACAATAAATCACAACCTGATATTCAGTTGTTAGTACATGAGCTAGCCGCAGCCCTATAATAGTAAAAGCAATTCAAGAAGTGACCGAAATATCAAGGGAAGTAACATCAGAGAAAAACTCCAGGAATGTTCCTCAAGCATAAAGAGCAGCCCTTTGTGTTGCCTTTCATTGTACAACGGATCTTCTCTAAATAAAGGAATTGTGCGACATCCCTTAGCCAATGATTGTATGTAGGCAGGAAGATACTCTTCCATCTAAGCAAGATTAGGCGTCTTGCTAGGAGTGTGGAGAAGGCCACAACGCTGGAATATGTAGCAGAGAGCAAGACCAAGGGGCATGGTCTAATGGGTTTGTCCAGAATAATAGAAAAGCACTGGAAAATTGATCGCCAGAAGTGTGTAATAGCGGGACAATCCCAAAACCTGTGAATAAGCGTGGCTGGGGCCAGATGACATCTGTCACAGATGGGGTCAAGATTTGGATGAATCTTGGCTAATTTAGATTTGGACCAGTACACCCGATGTAGTAGTTTGAGCTGAATTAAACTGTGTCTGGAAGAAACTGAAGAGGAGTAAATTCTGCGAAGAACTTTACTCCAGTCAAAAGTAAACTGCAGGTCAGTCTCCCACTGGCATCTCACAGATAGTGGAGAAGAGGTATTGGCCAGAATCATGGAGTATAGACGAGCGACGATGCCCTTTCCAATTGTTTCTACACCAAGGATCGAACCCAGCAGTGTTTTAGAGGGAAGATTGGGAAATTGTGGGAACACTTTTTTAATATAGCTTTGGATCTGTAGATAATGAAAGAAATGGGACTTAGGGAGGGTAGATTTTGAGCTTATTTGAGAAAAGGAATCAAAAATTTCATCCTCATATAAATCTTGACGGCTCTTGATGCCTGCTCTATGCCAGCTATGAAATGCTGAGTCTAATAGAGATGGGGGAAACAGCGGGGTGCCATTGATTGGGATTAAGCAAGAAGGAGATTGCAGGCCAAAGTAGGCAATGTTACCTTTAAAACAACCTTTTGGCAGAGGGAGGGGTAAAGAAAGCATAACCATAAGGGAGATGGGTCTACAGGAATCAATTTCCATTGCAACTCATGCAGGGACCCAATCACTGAGCCCATAATGACCCACGCCAATAGAGCACTCGTTGGATGTTAGTTGCCCAGTAGTAGGATTGAAAGTTTGGTAGAGCGAGGCCCCCCAAGAGCTTGGGTTTCTACAAATACTTTTAGTAATCCTTGGTGATTTTTTTTCCCAGATGAAGCTAGAGATATATCGGTCTAAATTTTTAAAAAATGATTTGTGCAGGAAAAAGGGAACATTTTGAAATAGATACAAAAATTTGGGTAGGACATTCATTTTTATAGCATTTACTCGGCCTGTTAATGACAAGGGGGAGTGAATCCCGTCTAGAGACGGCGTGCTTAGTTTGGTCTAGCATCAGGGAGAAATTCAGTTTCATTAGATCCGAGTATTTGTGAGATAAGGTGACTCCTAGGTATTTAAAATTGTGGCCAGTTGAAATTTTTCCAGCGTCTGGAGGCAGATCACGATCTATCATATTGATGGTTTTATTAGGATTAGTTTATATCCAGAGAAGGTGCCAAATGAGGAAATTATTTGTAGTACTTGAGGTAGGGAGGAAGCTGGATTGGATATGAACAGTACCACGTCGTCTGCATAAAGAGTAATTTTGTGTTCCAGGCCTCCCCTGTCTATTCCACCTATTTCAGGACTGCTACGAATAGCGATGGCCAATGGTTCCATGGCTATAGCAAAAAGTAGGGGAGAAAGTGGACAACCCTGTCTCGTGCCCCTCTCTAGAGGAAAATAGACAGAACGTGATTCGTTGGTACGTACTGAGGCCAAGGGAGATGTATACAGAAGTCTTACCCACGCGATAAACTGTTTACCAAACCCAAACTTGTGTAAAATGTAGAATAAGTAGGGCCATTCCACTCTGTCAAAGCCCTTTTCCGCATCAAGCAGTAGAAGTAGTTCTGGGGGCAGATCTCGTGAGCTGGAATAAATAATGTCCATTACTCTTCTAACATTAAAAAATGACAATCGACCTTTAATTAAACCAGTTTGGTCAGAGTGAACTATTTTGGGCAGAACTGCCTCCAGACGCAGGGCCAGGACTTTTGCAAGAATTTTCACATCAGCATTTAACAGACTGATAGGACGGTAAGAACTGCACTCAAGTGGATCCTTTCCTTTTTTCAAAATCAGCGATATTGTTGCCTGACGAAGGGAATCAGGAAGAATGCCCGAATTAAATGAGTCCTCATACATTACCAGAAGGGGGGGCAGGAGTTCTTTGGAGACATGTTTATACACCTCAATTGGGAAACCATATTTTGTTTTGTTTTTTTAGCAGTTCTCGTGTTAAACGCTCCACTACACTATCCTGTTGTGGGCATCAAGGGTTCTGCCATTTGGCCTGGGAAAAAAAAGAAAAGAAAAATCAATAGTTGGATCAAATAGATGTGTGAACACAAATGTGTTTGGGAATGCAGACAAACAATGGCAGGACAGAGACAAATTGTCATCGTAACTTACTTCTATCATCAGCAGATGCACTAAGGGATAAAGCAACTAATTTATCTTGCCATGTTGTTGTTTTTTAAATGAAATGCAGTATATATCGTTTTAAACAGCTTTCCAAAGATCAAAGACCCACAATGATCAGTTCCCTGGCATGCATGAGTGGTTCAGTCAATAGGAAAGCTTCTGCATTTTAAAATCCCGTTAATATTTTAAATCAAACAGCTACAGGTGAATGTTCTGCTTTTTTGGAGCCAAAAAGAAAGTATTTATTATCTGACAGTTAATTCTTACATCCCTATTACTTTCATTCAAGTGTGTGTGAACACATTCACACAGAGCCTTGCTTCCTCTTCTCTGACCTACTAGGGTATGCTGGTTCCTCCCATGCAGCTTGGGTTGCTTCCTGTTTCTTTTTTTTGCTTAGATCAGATAAGGGCCATGAATATCATGACTACGTCCGACCTGGTACCACATCTGAAGAAGGGTCCGGAGGTACTGCAAGACCTGCAAAGAGAGGAACATGGAAGAGGTAAAGCATGATTGCTCCTGCATACTGTCTTTTTGTATCTGTCTGTCTGATCTTTGATTTTAAAGAATTGTTTAGCAATTTAAAAAAAAGCACCCACTCACCTGAGTTGACCATGTTTTTGAAAGTATTCAACTTTTGTGCACTTCTGTAGAAGGATTATCTTTATGGGGGTCTTTCCCTCTTTCACTCTGTGGTTGATGGCAAACACCATTATGAAGTCGAGAACGTTTTGACCCACAGGCCGAGTCATTTTACCAGGTAAGAAAGGCTGCATTTATTCTTCTCCATTAAGCATCAGGTGAAGTTTGGTAACTCCACTGCACACACTGAGCTTGATGAATCAAACCATGCAAAACGCAAAAGCAATTCAGTTTCATTACAGGCTGCTGAATTAATAATGCAGAATGTCAGTGTTTTTGTTGATTTCATACAGTTTTTGGTAACTATACATCACAAATAGTAGGGTCTTAATTGCATTTAGGAGTCAGTATTCACCATTTCACTTTCTGAAACAACATTAATCATAATATGAAACCATAGAGCTTGGTCAATGGCATTGGAACCAAATAACCACCACTTATTCACTGCTAGTTTACTGTTTATACCACTGCTTAGAAGTAATTTTTTTGTTGTTGATCTTACGCCACTTTGAAAATTCCTTCATGTCCTCGTGGTATCCTCTCTGTGACCTTCCCACCAACGTGGCAAAAAAACATTGCATCATTATAAGTCACATGGCATCTATTGATCGTGTTGCCCTTGAGGCATAGTATGCTTTTTGTTTGGACTTAACAGACAGTGCAGACATAACGTAAATGATTGTGTGTGGTTTGACCATTTTATTTGCTTCTTTGAACTATCTTACAATGCATACTGCATTATGTGTTTGTGGTTTTGGAGTGAGAAATCTTTTGTATATACAGTGCTGCTTGAAAGTTTGTGAACCCTTTAGAATTTTCTATATGTCTGCCTAAATATGACCCAAGACATCATCAAATTTTCACACAAGTCCTAAAAGTAGATAAAGAGAACCCAGTTACACAAAAGAGACAAAACTATTATACTTGGTCATTTATTTATTGAGGAAAATTATAAATATTACGATAGTGAGTGGCAAAAGTATGTGACCCTCTAGGATTAGCAGTTAATTTGAAGGTGAAATTAGAGTCAGGTGTTTCAGTCAATGGGATGACAATCAGGTGTGAGTGGGCACCCTGTTTTATTTAAAGAACAGGGATCTATCAAAGTCTGCTCTTCACAACACATGTTTGTGGAAATGTATCATGGTACGAACAAAGAAGATCTCTGAGGACTTCAGAAAAAGGTTACAAACCCATCTCTAAAGAGTTGGACTCCACCAATCCACAGTCAGACAGATTGTGTACAAATGGAGGAAATTCAAGACCATGGTTACCCTCCCCAGGAGTGGTCGACCAACAAAGATCACTCCAAGAGCTAGGCGTGTAATAGTTGGCGAGGTCACAAAGGACCCCAGGGTAACTTCTAAGCAACTGAAGGCCTCTCTCACATTGGCTAATGATAATGTTCATGAGTCCACCAACAGAAGAACACTGAACAACAATGGTGTGCATGGCAGGGCTGCAAGGAGAAAGCCACTGCTCTCCAAAAAGAACATTGCTGCTCATCTGCAGTTTGCTAAAGATCACGTGGACGAGCCAGAAGGCTATTGCAAGAATGTTCTGTGGACGGATGAAACAAAAATAGAACTTTTTGGTTTAAAAGAAAAGCGTTATGTTTGGAGAAAGGAAAAAAAACACTGCATTCCAGCATAAGAACCTTATTCCCATCTGTGAACATGTGGTGGTAGTAGTACATGGTTTGGCCTGTTTTGCTGCATATGGCAGGAAGGCTGCCATATTGATGGAACATGGATTCTGATGATATCAGAGAATTCTAAAGGAAAATGTAGGAACAATCTGTCCATGAAAGAATCCAGAGAAGGTGGGTAATGCAGCAAGACACGACCCTAGCACACAAGCCGTTTCTACCAAAGAATGGTTACAGAAGACATAAAGTTCAGTTTTGGATGGCCAAGCCAAAGTCCGACCTTAATCCCAATGGGAAATGTTGTGGAAGGACCTGAAGTGAGCAAGCTAATGTGAGGAGGGAAACCCACAAACATCCCAGAGGCTGAAGCTGTTCGGTACTGAGGAAGGGCTTAAAATTCCTCCAAGCCGGGTTGCAGGGACTGATCAACAGCACAGGAAACATTTCGCTGCAGTTATTGCTGCACAGGGGGGTCCAACCAGATACTGAAAGCAAAGGCTCACATACTTTTGCCACTCACTAATATGTAATATTGCATCATTTTCCTCAATAAATAAATGACAAAGTATAATATTTTTTGTCTCATTTGTTTAACTGGGTTCTCTTTATCTACTTTTAGGACTTGACTACAACATTAGGTTGTAGAACAAATAGGGGATGGAAAAAGGCTCTGAAATGTTCTGTATAAATCTCCTAATGTTTAACTTTCCACGGCAAACCCCTTCTGAAATCACCGTTCCAAACATGGTGAATTCTTTGTAGTTACCATGAACTACTACCAGCACAACCTTCGAAGAACATCCGGTTTTATTCTGAGGTAGTCAAAACCACTAGTGTGAGGTGGTGCACCTAAGCATTTTACCAATTATATTTTAACCACTGATCAGACCTTGTAAAATGTTACTCACACTATGGTGCTGAGAGTACAGTATGTATATCCAGCTGGAAAAACCTAATTTCCATGGAGCAACGTGACAAAAGGTAAAGATTTAGGCAGCACAACATGATTTTCTGCAGACACTCTAAATACCCGATGCAGTGAAGACTCGAGAGGGTTGTCAGAATCCATGTGAAGGAGGTTTGCAAAGATCAGAGTCCAATAGTCTAATGAAGAAGACACTTAGATCAAGTTCAGGCAACAAAGGTACTATAAACTTAATCAGAATCAGAAGGGTAAATACATACAGAGCATGGATCTATAATCTCAGCAAATACTGACCAAGTTTCAGGTTCAAGTTTCAGGTAGCTTGTATAGGTTGCAAACAGGAAGTGACAACCTGTGAAGAAGTCTCTAGAACTCTTGGCCCCTCTGCTGGCATGAAGATGAAATGTCCATTGTTGTTCTTGCACAACGTTTGCATTCACAAATGTGGAAATCTCAATCATCACCGACCTCATTAAAAAGAAAAAACCTGTTAATATAAGATGTGTTAAAAACCCAATTGGGGGTTAAAAAAACGCCACAACAACAAATCGCAACACAAAAACCCAACATTAGGCAATGCCAAACCAGAAAGGGTTTGTACTTAGACTTCCATCTATACCCACGTTTGTCTGCATCTTTGGCTCAATTAGTCAAAACTCTAAACACAAAACCTCAAACACCAAACCTCACCTCAGTCCACCAAACCTAACCCAATCCCGAATCCGTCCACCCAACCCAACCCCAACACCAAAGCAGTCATGCTGTATAAAGTTTAAACTGTATTTAATATAATATTTTCGTGTTTGGACTCGCTTAATGTTACCACATTCTCTGATTTGATTCTGTGTATCATTTTGGTGTATTTGTTTTGTACTGCAGGGTTTTATATCACATACAATAATGTGGGTCTGTCTTTCATTCCACAGGAAAGGAGACCAGCTGATGATGATAAATAACATCAAAATTCAGGATTTGCCTCCAAAACGCTTTATCAGGATGTTAAGTTCTGGCCTTCCTGTTCTGGTCAGCAATTCATTTTTTTAAAACTTCCCTCTCTCTTTCTGTACTATATATGTAACACACACATGCACATACGCACGCATACACTCCAATTTCTGTTCCACAACTGGCTAGGGAAGTGAAACCGAGTCCATTTGATTTCTTTATCTTTTGAAACTTCCGTATCATCGGATTCTGTACTGAGTTTCTGTACTTGTAGTAATATGTGTTTTGCAGTCATTGCAGGATGTCAGGGATTATTAGTCACCATTTCCATTTGCAACATGTCCGTATCCGGACATGATAAGAACATAAAGCATCCTGTGCATTGACCAAACTTCAATATGGCCTATTTCTATGGATATGAATGAAAAATTAAGCCTTTTAAATCATGACACCTTACAAAAAAAACACATGAATCACCTGGGAAGAAACAAATGCTCCTATTGGCTTGACATTACCTACTGATATCACTCTTGTGTTTGCAGACTATGCATCAGACAAGCGTCAATAAGAAAGAGAAGGATTGTCCAGAATCTGACAACATAAAAGCCTCAAATCAGAAGGAAAGAACCAAACTGTCCTTTAGTATGAACATGGTTAGAGAGTCACGTCTGGAGGAAGAAGAAGAAGACCCACAGACATCCGAGGAGTCCAGCGGCGAGAGTGGCGGCACCATTGGCGAAGGGGAACTTCTACTCGTGGCTATGTGCAACACGAGTGTGTCAGTTCTGCAAGCTAGAGGATGTGACTCTGATATCTGCTGCGTTTGTGGTGGCAATGGATGCACCTTCAATGACGTCGTCGTGGCCGCCAATCAGTGCGAGGTTTCATCAGGTCAGAGCCTTCTCTGCTTGTGGCGTTTAGGTAGCTCATCATGAACGTATGGGCCATAATGAGCACCGGTTCTGATGTTTCCTCAGCTGATTCGTTTCTGTCGGTAGTCTTCAAATACGTCTTTGTTTAGTCTTTTTTTTTATTTAAACGATTGACACGAATGAAAATGTGGATTGTCTTTTTCTGCTTCTGTTTGCAGTCTGTGAAGAAAGCCTGATCAAATATTTCGAAAAAGGTCAAGTTCTGATCCAGAGTTTGCTCAACACCACCATCCGGATGGAAAATATCTCCAGAAGAAGTGGTGCTTGTAGATATTCCTCAGGTTAGTACAGGATCAGTCACTGAAAGGATGAGTAAATATCGATTCGAGAATGTGTGACTGTGCAACTATACTCACCGGACAAAAAATAAGTCATCTGTGACTGAACCCTAATATATGACCGAAATTTTCGTAGATCGATATGGCTGCAAATCCAGCTACTTCTTTCACACTACATCCTTTGGCACATCCAAATGCAAGCTCTCCTTTTTGCCAATCTGCTTTCCACACCTCTAACTAAACGTTCAATGCACTGTACCACCTCTTCTCAATCTATGAATACCGTCGCACACCGCAGAGACATTTATAGCCTGATTGTGCAACGGCATCTGGAGCAGCCTGAAGTTACGACCACCTTAAACATGCAGGGTGACTAATTTTTTTGTTCGGGGAGTACACGCTCACTTTTATTATTTCAATTTAAAAGTATTTGTAAAAGTAAGTAAAAGTATTTCCCTTGTTTCTTGTCTTTTCTTGTTTTTCACCACCCATTTCTGGTATAAAATGCAATGGAAAATGTACATAAAAAGGGCGTACTGCTTGTTTTTCAGCAAACATCACAATCTCGTACTACAAATCGAATATCGTGAAGGACCTGACTAGAGGCGCTCCTGTTGTGTTGAACTTCAGCGGCTCAAACTATTTTCTGAAATGCAAGTGGGCGCGTGGCCAAGCTAATCTTATTGTCGAGGTAAAGAAGCAATCTGTCTAGGAAGATCTGCTTAAAATACATATTTTACAGTGTCAACTTTATTTAGAGTGGTACCTCGGTTCTCGACCGCCTTCGAACTCGTCGAATTCAGTTCTCGACGTTTGCTCGGTGCACTTTCTTAAAGTTGTATGAGTCAAGTCGCGTGACTTGTTTCAGCTGAGACTCGATTCACGATTCAGTACTCCTTGTTTTTGGTACTCAATGAGCCTACTGCACCGAGTTAGCAACGAGAACCGAGGTACCACTTGTATTATTAATATTGTCCTGCCTGATCGAGATATTGCTGTTAATCCGTCTCTAAATCTTATTGGCTATTACGTTGCAGTGCTGCGACAAAGCCAAGCTGGAGTGCATCTGTAAGGATGATCCAGCCACGTGGCCCTTTGTCTTCTACATGACGACTTCAAAGGACAACTGCAGGCGCTTCGAGTCGGCCGCCTACACCGGTTGGTTCGTTCAAACCAAACCTCCTGGCACGGTGAACGTGGAAGAAGGAGCTGCTCAGAATTACATGGGGAGTAACTTCTACATTATCATAAACAGCACTTAAATGTGACGCCTTCGATAAAAGCCACTGCTGTTAAGCAAAGCTGCTAGCACTTTCTTGTCAGAGGTTTTCATCGCGTGAACAGCAGAAAGAAATGGTTAGTTGCTTTTTTTGGCCACTAGAGCTTTAATAGGCTACAAGAGCTTCAAAACTCTTGGCACGATAATATTTTAGCGCCGAATATATTGTCAATTTGTGCTGTAGTTAAGGGCTGGTCACTTATTCACCATTTCCTTCATCATACTATACATAGCACTATAAGCCTGAAGGAAACGGAAATGAAATGGCCGATAAATGAGCTCAGACCTTCCCTTATAAGCTTTGTTCATTTATGATGGCAGATTCCATCACGTAAACGCAGTAGGTATGGAACAAAAAAAGGCAAATAATACAAAAGTTCGCAAAGTTTTCATTTCGCCCCGACAACCCTCGGTTACAGAAGTCGCAAATGAAACATGATGCAAACGAGACGACGTGACGAAAATAATGATATTGAAATACAGTGGAACCTTGGTTCTCGACCACCTCGGAGATGCATTTTGACTAGAAAAATGTGTCTTGGTTCTCGTCGTTAGCATATTTGCTTAAACTTGTATTCTTGTCGTGTTTTTCTTTTTTTTTTTTCTTTTTTTTTTTATTGAGAAGTCAAAATCAACATACAGAATAAAATCAACAGTGGAGAGCAAATAGGTTAAAGACTAGTGTAATAAATCGCGGAGCTACACTGAAATTGTAGGAGGTTTTGAGGATTTCCAAAGTAAAAGGATACGCCGCCTAGCCGGCAAAGATGTGAAGGCAATAACGTCTGACTGGGACTTTGGGAGTGAGTGAGCATTAGATGAAAACCTAAAAATAGCAATCAAGGGACATAACTGGATAGTAGTATCAAATATTTTTGACAATATCTGAAGATAATCGGACCAAAATTTATAGATAACTGGGCAAGAAAAAAACATGTGTGTTAAAGGCATGGAGACATGGAGCAACGGTCACATTGGCAAATCAGAGCCGAGTTCTTCCTCCCAAGCAAGCTTTATTTTATTACAAGAATACGGGTTTAAATCTGTCAAGTGAAAATAGATTTTGGATATAAGTGAAAATTGAGAGGGGTTAAAATCCAACAAATAATCATATGACAGGTCAACAGAAGGATGAGTGAAATCCAAGAATGAAGAGGAAATACAGCGTCTAATTTGGATATATCTAAACAAATGAGAAGCTGGTATGTTGAAATCTGTAGATAGTTGAGTGAAACTACTCAAAACACCATCCCTATAAAGATCCTGAAAGGACTCTATGCCTGAATGCTGCGTCACTCAACCCACAATAATAAGGTGGTTGTTCAATATGGGCATCCTCATTGAGGGTCATGTTTAAAATGAGACCTAAATTGAGACCAGATACGAAGAACCAGTGAAGCTTATGAATATTAGATGATCAGTAAAAATACAAAAAATTGAGGAGAGCAAGACCACCATCAAATCAAAAAAATTTTAAAAGCGCAAGTCTCACCCTGGGGACCTTTCCATCCCAAATGAATGTAGAAATAAGCTGGTCTGATGACTTAAAAAACTTTTTAGGCAGGTATAAAGGAATTGTTTGAAATTAGAAAAGAAATCTGGGCAAAACATTCATTTTGATTATGTTTACCCTGGCAATAAGAGATGGAAGAGATCTCCATCTTTCCAAATCAGACTTAACCTTGTCCAGCAGAGCAGAAAAATTGGAGTGAAAAACAGACAGTAAACTACGAGATATCGAAATACCTAAATATTTAAATCCAGTTGGGGTGAATTTAAATGGCAAAATGGAGTTGTTGAGCGACAGAATAACTGCCAGCAAATTGGGGATATGGAAGGGGAAAGGAGGAGTGGCAAGGGGGGAAAACAAACAAACAAAAAAAAACAATAAAGGGCGTAAGAGCACGCACAGATATTATATAATTCCCAGACCCACCCACAAAAACCAACAACAGAAACCACCTCCAATAAAAAAGAAAATCCCACCTCCAATAAAAAGTTAAGGTTGGGTTTTATCTCCTTGCAGCAAAATCGAAGTGAAAGAGTTTTATCACACCGCAGCACAGACACAAAACTGAATTATCTCTCGCAACAGAGAGAACAGAGCTATGTAATAACTCCAGCGCTCCCAAGAACGCTCCCAAGAACATAGGCTTTCTTTAGGATGTGAGCACAGACTTTAAAATAATGCATCCGAGCTATAATAGGACATGGTGGATCACCAGATTTAGGAGCTGCAGCAAGAGAACGATGTGCTCTATCTATCTCAGGACATTCATCCAGGTTGAAAGCATGTTTAGGAGCTGACGGATGCGCAGGATGTCGGCTGTGACTCAGGAACCCCAATAATCTTGACACTCTGCCTGCGGGATCAGGATTGTAAGTCATCGCACTTAGCAAAAGTTAAATAATTAACTTTTGTCTGAAGCTCCACGACATCATCCGAGACAGAGGAGAGCGACTTCTCAGCTTCTGAAAAACCTTTCTTGATTTCCAAGAGCTCCGATCTCACAGCGGCGATATCTCAGACAGTTTCCGCCTTTAGAGCTTGGAGATCTAACTGAATGCTGGATCTAAATTCGTCAAGTGCAGAACGCAATTCAACTTTCACTGCCTGAACCAGCTCGGAGTTCAGTGCCACAACATCCTCTGCTCCATGTGGCACCAGACCGGAAGTCTCCGCTTGTCATGTTTTTCTTCATGTTTTAACCTCTCCAGTACTATATTCTTAGTGCAAATACTAAAATGGTTAGTAATGACAGAAAACCGAAAGCAAAACAGGAACTGAATCCTCTCGACGACCTTTGTGGAATGACTTAAAGACGAGAACCGAGGCACCACTGTATTTAGAAAGGGTTCCATCCATTTTAGTCAAAATGGCAAGTATGGCACTTTTCCTTTGGCATTAATCTAAGGTGATGGCTAGATTTTCCGTAAAGAATTAAAGCTTAGTCAGAGCTGCTTATGAGCTGATGTGCAACATTTGCAGTACGAACTTCTTTCTTCTCTGTTTTTTAAAAGAAACATTTCGGCTACACTGTATAGACAAAAGTTTGTGGACACTCGTCGATCTTTCAGCAACACTCGCTTGTAACACGTTCATAATACAAAGCGATCCAACGAGTCAGTTCAACTTTCAGCCCATTAAGTCCACCGAGAACTGGTTTGCCAGCTTTCATTGAGAACTTGGCTGGTTGCACAGAACCTGGACCTTGAGTTGAAAATGTACTCCTTTTGTACACGGTGCTTTATAAACCAAAACAAACCTGTTCTAGTTGTGACAATGTTTTTGCCTGAATATACTCCAAAACTTGCTTTGGGACACCATGTACTTTTTCATTTAGATGCATTTTCTCTGTCCATGTCATATGATTACCATGCATTATAAAACTGTATACATGTTTATGCAATAAATAAGTACAAATATGTGCCTACATCTTATTGTCTATCCAGTAAATAGTGCACAGCAGCAGCTTGTTCTTTTATTTACTGTCAAACACTGGGCATTTTGGGGAACTACGTTTATCAGGCGGCGAGAGCGATTACAGAGCGTTACTGGAACAATGCATTTCATGGAATGTTATGTAATGTTCAGATCAGTCCAACTCAGTTGAGAAGTAAAACTACCACAGCATTTTTCCATCTTCGACAAGAAGTCAGATTTATTTCTGTAGCGCTTTTACCAATGCAGCGTGGTCTTTAATTTTAGAATTTCATCTATAGTAGAAGGCCAATCTCAAATTGAGCATGTCTAGGGCGACAGTGGCAAGGAGAAACTCCCATAACATTATAAGGAAGAAACCTTGGGAGGACCAAGACCCAAAAAGGGAGCTTAGATGTTTTATGTAAGAAATAACCAAGTTATCTAATTCAAATGGAATATTATGAAGCATATATAGCATGTATAAGCCAACAGTGAAGAGAAACGTTCTCAATTGACCATATCACACATGTGTGTCACTTTATTCACTTTTTTACGAAACACAGCACAACAGCACGGATCATTTCGACCTCATAAGGCCTCATAAGGACTAGTTTGGCCATGGTATATCTCCTGTATAGGATTAGGTTTTAAGTATTAAGTAGGCTTATTTGCATCATCCTGTTTACTCCAGAAACCATGTGGTTATGTGCGAGGAAAAAACAGAAAAACAAATACAGTGCTGTGCAAAAGTCTTAGGGCACCTTTAGCAATGGTGTAAAGACCATATATAATTATTTCCCAGTCTGTTTATTCGAATCCAACCAGAAAGTACAGGGAAATTGCATGCAACATTAAGAAATAAGAAAAAAAAACAGCTTCTATAGGCTACAAGGGCAAGTATTTACTGTGACCTCCCCTTACACTTGTGCAACAGCAGCATCTGGCATCTTCATTGGAATGCAAAGTTGAGAAACAGCAGCCAAGAAACCACTTTTTTTGGAAGGAGAACAGAAGATATGCTAAAGCTTACAAAGATTATAATGAAGATCAGTGAAAAGAGGGACAAATCCAAGTCTAATCCCAATCTAATGGTGGCTTAAGACTTTTGCACAGTACTATAAATAGAGACACTTGCTGACACAGATACATTTGGCTCGTTTGATCATGTGTGACCTGATTGAAGAGAGGCCTGGTGATGATCATCCACCTCCAGTGCTGCGGGGAAGTGGCGTCCCATCCAGGTCACACTTACGCCTGCAGCCTGCCCTCTCCGCAATACCTCCACATGACCCTGAAATGGAAAAAAATTGGGTTAAAAACCGTAAATAATAAAACTACATTAATAAAATATGAGAGGCAATGTGGTGCCTCAGAGCTCCAGAGACCTGAGTCCAGAGTCCTGGGCTGGCTGTTCACTGATCCCAGTCATGCCCTGTCCAAGGTTGGTTCGGTTAGGCCCCAGCATGACTAAAATAAATGTTAGTGCTGTCGCCTCACAGCTCCAAAGACTCAGTTCCACTGTTGCCTGTGTGCAGTTTGCATGTTCTCCCTATGCCTGTAGTAGCCAAGGGGATAGTTAGAGCCATGGTTCCCAACCTGTGGTCAGCATCCCACCCAAACATCACAGAGGGTGCTCTGAGTTTGTCTGAATACAATTTGCACGTTAAGTAAAATTAAAATAACACTCTCCCCGGAAAAGAAGTGTATATAAAATGATTTTAAAAAGCTAATAAGCATATGTTTGATTTGTAGGTAAATGTTAAGCTGTCCTGAAAAGAGAAAAGGAGCAAAAAAGCTATTGTCGTGGTTTTTTGACAGAATGCATGCTGCTCACTTAATCAAAAATCACACTCAAGCAGAATCAAAGTTTCAGAGGAGAAGCAGACAAGTTTATTGCAAGCAATAAGGGACATCCTCACACCACAGCAGAGGTGCGAAGAGCCAAGAGCCACAAAATCTCTGGCCCTTATATACAACTCATTCCAGGTCAGACATTATGTCATCATTGTTTTCAACTTTTAGAAACACTGCCTGCCCAGGCGCCCCCACCCTTATTCCTCCATTGTCTCCCCCCTCGGGTCATCCTTACTGGCAGGTGAATTTTATCCCAGTTTTTAGTTCAGCATCAAATCTCTCATTTCTACATATAATTTGTATTCAATTCTTACATAATATACTAAATCCAGATCATGATTTATCTCTGTCGGGACCATGTAAAAGCTTTTAAACTAACACTTTTTAACGTCAAAATACAGTTATTTCATCATATGCCCTTACAAGAATACAAGGATCCTTGAATAATTTGCTTTTTAATCAAATTACAAATAATTGAGTAATTATACACATGAACATGTGAATAACCCAATTTTTACTGAGTGTACACAAGTCTCTGTATAAAAAATCTTACCACACAACATAACCCATCAGTTTGCAAAACTGGTGGAACACTTTTCAGGCCAAGAACATTTTGTATCTTGAGGCAGCCACGTTTCAGACTTATTCCCATAACAAACTGTTTCATCTGCATAGCAGCTCCCTAGGCCACGTGGCCACCCCGACACCCAACCAAATTTGGCACTGGAAACCCAAACCACATTTGGGCTCTTGTTTATACTTCCGTAGAAGTCGTGTGGCTCCTGCTCTGATAACGACAGGCCAGTCCTTGTAACGTCAATATCAAAACACTAGTTATCACTTTGTTTTAAACCCATTCTTAAGAAACTATATATATTGTATTAGCTATAAACCGTTCACACTAATTTGCCATACGAATATTAGTTTTAGGGTCTACTGCAAAATCATATCTTAAAGAGACTTAGTCTGAACGAGTGACATCACCACAATTAGAAATGCAAACGTATAAGATGTGAATAATTATATGGGTACAAAAATGTGTGGCCTCCGCAGCCACAAAGGCACATGTGTCCAATAAATCCTCAACATTCCCCCCTTGACATGGCTAGTAAGCCATGTCACCTAACTACATAATTTTCCCCTCACTTTACGTAAGAAATGATACCTCAATGACACTTTTCATCAACTCATACATAGTTGTCACAATTAGCATGGCCAAACTGGAACTCTAACTGCAATTAACAATGATTAAAGTCATAAATCAATAAAATTTGGTTTGAATCAATAACTGTAAGACCAATTAAATGCTAACAAATGCATCTGTCATCTCTCGATTAAGACTCAATAAATGGTGTTTCTGGTCCTTCCTCAGCTTCCTCCTGGCACTCTTGTAATGCCAAGGCATAGTGGTTTAGGTGACATCATGTCGATGCTCGTTCCACTTGCACAGTCGTAGATGTTGCCCTTTCTTGCCAGGTCTGGACTCTCGGATCCATGCAGATCTTACTTTTGTTCTGGACACCCTCGCATAGAGGCAGTCTCCTGGTTTCACCTTTGGCTCCTTGACCTCCTCCAGTACTCTCTCTCTCTCTGTTTTTCCCTGCTTAAATAGCTGTTTGTATTTTTAATAAATTCTACAAATTTGAGTGTGGTACACACATCCCAGTCTTGGTCTGATTCTGAGTTTCTGCCAAATCAGTCTTACTACCTTATCGACAAATTGTCCGTTATCTGAACTTATCGACAAATTGTCCGTTATCTGAACTAGTCATTATTGTTATTCCAAATCTCAAACTCCCATTCTAACATTGTTCTTGATGCAAATTTCACATCTGCCTAGAGTTACATCCACAAAGTACTGTAAATTTGGTACCCAAAATCCCCTTTATGCGATATTTGCAAATGTCCTCAATAATTTTTCTCACTTCACTTGCAACCTAGTACCTCCCCCCTTGTGCAATGGCCACGCCATGCCCCTATAATTAACATGAGAGCAACTGATTGGTGCTACTGTAAGCCACTGTCATTTCTTACGTTTTTTTCTGTATCTTTCCTTATTTTCTGCTTTTATTATATTAACTTCTGCCAACGTCAATTTACAGCTTTTATAGTATGGTACTGTCCATTTCCAGTCCAATGTCAGATAATCCCATAATTGTGTTTCCGTTCTGGACACAATATGTGTACATTGGGTCACTGTCAGTCTCTATTAGTATCAACGCCTAACCTAGTATTAGTTTCTTTTTATCTTTTCTATTGACATTTTTTAGTTATACTGCAGCGTGTGTTATACCATTGTGTTACTTGTCTGTTCCTGTTGTTATTATTTCAGTCTTAAAATAGGTTACTCCATTTTCTCACTCTGCCAGTTCAATTTGCCTAAGTATTTTTAGGCACTCTACCTTAATACTCCCTCTTATGGACCAAATATTCACCAAATCTTGCACAATTCCAAATGCTAACATCAGTCTGGATAGATCATGAACAATGGTCCCTCTAAAAGTTTGCCTGATCCCAATGTTTTGGGAATCTGCTCGATAATAAACTTTTTGTAACCATCAGCTCTCTTCAACTCTCCTTGACCGCAATCACAGGTCATTTCCTGCCTTCTTCGGCCATGTTCACCATTCATATCCGTGTCGTTTGGCTGTGGCCATTACTACGGCTGTCCTGCCTTAGGTTGTCCCGAATTCATGTGGATCTTACCCTCATTGACTCCAGCCTCTCCCGGCCATTCAGCAATGCACTGTACACGAGGAAGACCAGACATGGCATTCTTCCGGCAGTAAAGAGATATTAGTACTTTTAAATTTTTGCACAGACACAACCTGTGTCCTTTCAAACAAGTGGCCATCGTTTAAATATTCAAATGAAACATCAAGTCACGACCCACACAGACCTCAGTGGTACATGTACAAAAAGTACAAATTTGAGTAAGAAAAATAAACTTTTTTAGGCCCATCAAAATGTGATGCATACAGGGAGTCTGTAAGGTAGAGATTAGAAATTATCAATTTCCTTATAAGATAGAAACAGATCCATATCAAATAAATTGTTTCACTAACCTATGAACGCAGGGCTCCAATGGCCACAGAAATCTTTTATTTCTACCACATTATTTTATAATCACAGTTAATGATTAGGCAGATTGGTTAAAATTATCTATGACCCTTAATGATTTTTCCTGGCTAAGGCCTCAGCCTGGTTAACCTCTGTAGTGGGGACGTTAGCTTAAGTTACACCCAGTAAATTCTCCCTGATAATAAAGTACAATTTTAATCTACTTGTCCTGATCTGTTTAACACCAGCACCATTAGCCCTTCCCTTTTTCCCTTATTCATTTACTAATGTCCAAATTTTACGCCTTGAACAGCAATTATTATTGCATTATTGAAGGAAATCAAACAAGTGCGAATAATATTACCCCTTTAATAACTGTGATCCTCTAATTTTCCCTTTTTCTCTAATTTGTCTTACTTTTAAATAACCACACTTAAAGTCAGACCCTCCATATGCAGCTCATACCATCAATCCACTGCACATCTACATTATTAAGTTTGTTCTTACATTAAATAATTAATAAAATTTCTTATTTTTACATCCTCTAATAATCCTCTGTTTTAAACCCTTTCCACTTTACGTAAATATCTCTGTACTGTATTTTATTTTAATTCCCTCCATATTTTACCTTTTTCTGGTTTTTTGCAGTTCACACAAATACCGTCACCACACACACACACACACACACACACACACACACACACACACACACGCTGCAGCTCACTCAGTCGCTCAAGGGCAGAATCACAAAAGTCTCTCACACCCACACTCATATATCGCTCCTAGGTTTCTACACTTAAACTTACACATTAAACCTCAGAAAACACTTAAACACACACATTACGCACATCAACCCTAACTCAGATTAAAGTAACACTGTGGGACGAGAACAGCCGGAACGCGTGCCTCATCACTTTAAATCACTGCGCTCCCCTTTTATCTTCTATCTCAAAAACAACAAACTCGGGACGGCGTAGCATGTTTAACCCAGCGTCCCATCATACCCTTTCAGTCTTACACTGAGCGCGCACACTTAGGCGAAGTTCATACTTGGCACCCGGGTCCGCGGCTCAAGGTGATTCTCACCACCTAATTCGTAACATCCCGGTGCTACCCCGCGATGTTGTACAAACAACACCCAGACGGCACGAGCCAAAAGTTTCTCCTAAACACCGGGGAATCACGGCGATCGCCTAGTTCCCTCAAACCTTTATTATACAACTGGTATTAAACTTAATATTACGCCAAGCCTTTGAAACACGCCCTGCAACCACCCTCCCTTTTCACTCTCATCATTGGCCAGTACGCCTTCACCCAACCCCCCCAAGAAAGAAAGAAAAGGAAACCCCAAAAAAAGAAAAACGGGGGACCTCATCATGGCCAGTACTCACTTCATCTCTTCAAAACTCTTTACTAAATCCTCCTCTGAGTTTCCCTCAGGATCCTACAACACACAACATAACAAAGACCAACACTAACATAAAATTGCCGCCTGCCTCTCCATCTACAAAATTTATCCCTTAATTACAGGGTTCTTTAATACTTTGGAATGTAGCTTAAATTTAGTTTAAACAATTCGTACCATCCACTTCGAGAAGCAATCTCCAAACAGGCACAGAAATAGTAAGCATAAGTAGCCTACCTGTGGCCACTTTCTGTAGTTGTCTGGAGACGAATCCTCGGCTGGATGTGGTGTCTTCCAGTCCTGCCGTTTGTCCAAATCCCACTTCTGACACCACCTTTCTGTGTGGTTTTTTGACAGAATGCACGCTGGCTCACTTAATTCAAAAATCACACTCAGCAAACCAAAGTTTAGAGGAAGAGGCAGACAAGTTTTATTACAAAGCACTAAGGGACATCCTCACACCACAGCAGAGGGCGAAGAAGCCAAAGAGCCACAAAATCTCTGGCCCTTATATAACAACTCAGTCAAGGTCAGACATTATGTCATCTTGTTTTCCAACTTTTAGAACACCTGCTGCCCAGGCGCCCCACCCTATTCCTCCATTGCTCCCCCTCGGTCATCCTGACCTGGCAGGTGAACTTAGCCAGTTTTTTAGTTTCAGCTCAATCTCTAATTTCTACATATACCTTGTATTCAATTCTTACATAATTTATACTAAAGCCGATCATGATTAATCTCTGTTACCATGTAAAAGCTTTAAACATAACACTTTAACGTCAAAAATACAGTTTTATTCTCATATGCATTACAGAATCAAAGATCACTTGGAATAAAAATTTGCTTATTATCAAATTACAAATATTGAGTAATTTTACACATGAACTGTGAAATAACCCAAGTTACTGGAGTGTAAACTACAAGTCTCTGTATACAAATTCTTACGCACACCACACATACCCCCACAGTTTTGCAAAACTGGTGAACACTTTAAAGGCCAAAGAACATTTTTGTACTTTAGGCAGCCACTTTTCAGACTTAATTCCCATAACAAACTGGTTCAATCTGCATTGCAGCCTCACTAGGCCACGTTGCCACACCGGACACCCAAAACCAAATTTTGGGCACTGGAAACCCAAACCAAATTTTGCTCTGTTTTAATACTTCCGTAGAAGTCTTGCTCCTGCTCTGATACGACAGGCCAGTCTGTAACGTCATATCAAAACACGTAGTTTATCACTTTGTTTAAACCCATTCTAAGAACTATATTATTGTATTAGCTATATAACCGTTCACACTAATTTGCCATACGAATATCAGTTCTAGTTCTACTGCAAAATCATATCTTAAAGAGACTTAGTCTGAACGAGTGACATCACCACAATTAGAAATGCAAACGTATAAGATGTGAATAATTATATGGGTACAAAAATGTGTGGCCTCCGCAGCCACAAAGGCACATGTGTCCAATAAATCCTCAACACTATAAAAGGAATGTACAACAAAAATGGAAAAAACTATAACTTATATTCATTTTTGCCAACAAAGACTTGCAATGAATCACTTTATTCTTTTGGTCTGTGTGTGCGCGCAGCTTTTCTTAGATACTTGTGAGGGGGGCTCCAAGGAAAAAAGGTTGGGAAGCCCTGGTTTAGGGGATGCACTTAGACACTACTTGATTTAGGAGAATTAAAGTACTTACAATGTATAAAACTAGAGCAATAGGGGAAAAAATCCTGGAAATGAATTACAATAAAATTTTAAGAAAAGTTGGTTCCTTTGAAACTGGCCTTTGGAGATTTTCCTCCTGTCTGCTCTTTTCAACTTTCTCTTCCCCATTCACTAAACTCACTGAGTGGAAATAGTATTTTTATCCAACACAGCACTGGCTAACTCATAACGTTTCCACAAAACTATGAGATCTTGGTTGAAAACGCAGAAAATTTAGATCTTCTTCTTATTAAAAAAAACAAAAAAAACACCCACATCGTTGCGTCTAAATCATCCTGGCAATTCGGAATGACAGGAAAAATACAGAATACTAGAACGCCAACACGGTTAATGTAACCACGTGTTCATGGCTTTTTTTTGTAACCGCACATTTACACTACACACGGGCTTTCCCCTCTCACTGCCACATTAAAACATCCAGACTGGTACACGTTTCATTTCCCTCATGTCATTTCCTCGTTGACGCAAAACGCCCTACAATTCAGTGAGATTAAAGGAGGTCGCGTAGAACTGACCCACTCAAGTCCGGCCAGCGCCCAGACCTGACAACATCGCAGCTGTCTCTCTTGCTTCCAGACTCTCAGATTTGACAAAACAACATGGAAGAGGTAAATTCATGCAATTATATTGTGAAATGTTTAACTAATACAGAAACTCTACTGGAAATTCTACTTTTCAGATGAATATAGAGGATATTGCTCAGGCACAGGTACAGATTGGAGGCGTTATCAAAATCCTTCCTTCTGTTCACGTTCTAGCTAAACTATGATTTCGTTGACTTTTAGGCAGCTTGTTTGAATCGTGAACATCTGTGGCATTCAGGTCAGATCTGACTGCTGGCGGAAAGTGAATTGACATGATTATGTCAATATTATAGCAGATCTGGTTTTTCTACTCGGACTGGTCATAGAAAAAAACTGGAAGTACATGGAACGTGCAAAATCTGTGACATGATTAGGGAAGTGATGTATTGAGTGGTGTAATAGAACAGTTGGTCAGTGTTTTTTAAACAGAAATAGCATTTTCTGTAGCGGTTGAGAAGTTTAGTAGTCGAGTCCGAGACCAGATGAAGATATTTTTCTTCATCATACAAGTATACACTTTACATTCGTTATACATGATTTACTATGTCATCATAGATTTTGCAAAATATAACATTAAATAATATACAGTCTACAATTATTATTCCTTATTATATTATAGTCTTCGTCTGTTTCCCTTCTTCTCTCAAACATAAAAGTCGCCACAAAAAGCCAACTTTTCCAGCACTAATTACAACGCGTTTGTTTGCAGGTGATGCACCAGCACTACTGCGAAGAGCAAACCTTCTACTTCAGTATCGCCATAGGTAAAGAACCAAAGCCGGATGAAGAAGACGACGAGCCAGAGGAGTGCCCGTGCAGTACCGACGAGGACGCCGTCGACGGGGCACTGCTCGATTCCACGGGAGAAAGCGATGGCGAAATGTGCTGTGACGGACCCATCCCCAATGTGACAGCAACTACGTGTAAGATTACGTCAGGTGAGACAACGCTCACTCAACATTTTGGACGATTTGTGTACGCACGTGTTATCTGTTATGTTATGATTTACATTTATTTGGAATATAACATCCATTATGCAAAAGAAGGCTCTTTACTTAACAGGCTTTTTTGCGCAAACCATTCATAAACGCACCACAGCATCTGAAAACTGTTCTACATATCACTCATCAAACCCTCCATCAAACTGTAGAAATACATGACAATGACCAGAACAAGCATGTTAACAATGACAGTGATATGTAAATGGAATAAAAACGTGAATTAACAGACCTCGCTGGCTGCACACAACCAAGAGGGGATGAATCCACTTGCAAAACCCACTTGAAAACCCACCTAAAAGTGTCGCAACACAAACTGTAACCTAGTATTTAATTCATATTCATATACAATGTAAAAAACAATATTTATCCCAGTACAAATACACGTTAAACCTTTTTTAACATGACCAGCTGTTTATGGCCACAAATTCCAGACTTAAGGGCCAGATTTTTATTTCCTACTATAAATCCTATTAAAGCGAACGGACGTCGATCAGATTCTTATGTAACACGTACGACACGTATCGTTCACTTTGGCCGAGTTGAAACTATTAGAAGTAGAGACATCTGGGAACTGAAAGTGACGGATCTTACTGGTGGTAACAGTGACGCACTGAAAAGAAAGGAAACTCCCAACCTTAATGCCAAATCAACAGCCTACAGTTTAGAGTCCAAACTCTTTAGAGGTGGTTTCGAAACATTTTCCACTGTTCTAAGCACTGGCAAATATTCAGAAATTCCTCAGAAAGCTTGCTCGTGGGACGATACGTCTCCACAAACCTGTTGTGAGGAGCAGATGTATTGTAGATTGAAATGTATTTAAATACGTGCATAAGTTTATGCTCTGATGGCCAGTCGAGTTAAACGTTAGTGAATGAAGTTCTTGTACGATTCTGTGCGCAAAACTAAAGCTAAAATCTCAGTTTCCGCTCCGATTCCATAACAGAGAGTACAAGAGAGCACACTGAACGATTGCAGATATTACGTTCTGGGAAACAGGACGATGGCCGAACATTATCATGGTCACACAATAGTTTAGATACTTTGCAATGCAGCAATTCTTATCTTTGGAACGTTTAAAAAATTTGAAACACTCACCTTTAACAAAAACGAAAGGAACGTTACCATGTTATTTTCTGCCTTTCAAGACCGCGATTCTCTTTTCTGTCATTCAGATGTGAATTAGATATATATAAGACAGATTTTTATTTCCTATTATATCTCTCAAGACCACAGTAATATCAGAAAACAGTGGAGTGGCATTTAAGTGACTCTTTATTGCCAACTCAGACTGGGTCGCTGTTCAAAAGTTTGTACGTTTACAGGTTAAACTCGTAAGTGAAAAGAAATTTCATGTGTCACCTAACCGTTGCCTTCAAAGCCAATGCTTTGTCTTGTATATATATATCGCACACATATATCGTACTGTTTGTTAGAAGCTTTTCTCTTTTCCTTTTAAGGAAGCATTATCAAAAACAAAGAAGGATGTCAAGTTTTGATCCAGAGTATACTCCCCTCTTCCGCCAAGATCAGCCCACAAAATATCTCACGTCCAAAGCGAAGCAGGGCCTGCGCGAGCTATTCCACCTCAGGTTTGTACAAGATCATGTGTGATCATTTTCCATTAAGGTCACGGCAGTGTCGTTATGAAAGGTGACAAGGTGACACAAAGCTTACCAGGCACTTGTTTTTCAGCCCAAATCACGATCTACTACTACAAGACGGAAATCGTTAGCGACCTGGGTAAAGGCATTCCTGTCGTGTTGAACTTCAGTCGCTCAGATTACTTTCTGAAATGCTGCCGTGAGGGTGACAACGCTAAACTGAGCATTGAGGTAAGAAACAGATTCTGAATGTTTGAGATCTGATCAGATGTTAAAATCTAGGGTTCAAATCTCTTAGACAGAAGATCTAAGATCCAACCTACACCCATTCCTCCATCATACTTTACAGCGGGGAATTAGGTCACCTTTTCATTAGTCTTTAGGGTTTATTTTTGTTTTTTAATTGCAAAAAGGTTGTCTAATTCGACCATAGAACCCAGTTCCAATCAAAGTTCCAGTAGTGTCTATCACCCACTACATGGATATGGAATTATGTTTTCTTCTGGTAATAGTTATCTAAGATCATGTTCATTACAGATCCGGGGTTTTTTTTGTTTTTTTTTAATTAGTGTACAGAGCTATCTCGGTTCTTGCTCGTTTCAGCCAAAACTCAATTCACGAATCATGATTCACGATTCAGTACACAGTGATTCTGTGATACAGTGTGGACTTTCTGCGGGTCTGGAACAGATTCAGTAATTCAATTTACATTATTCCTTATGGGAAAAAAATTCTCAGTACTTGACAAGCCTTCTGGAACGATGAGAACCGAGGTACTACTGTAAGAAAATTAGACCTGTGTATCACACCTTGTTTTTGGCCAAACTGTCCCTTTAATATGTAGAAGACTCACTGAAAAGCTTTTACCAATCTAGACATTGTAGAAACACTAAAACTGATCTGTCATGTTTCCTATTACGTTTCAGTGCTGCGACAAATCCAAGCTGCAGACCATCTGTAAGGACGATCCAGCCACATGGCCCTTTGTCTTCTACATGACGACTTGGAAGGACAACTGCAGGCGCTTCGAGTCGGCGGCGTGCGCCGGTTGGATCATCGAAACCGAACTGAATGGCATGGTGACCGTAGGAAAACAGGCCAGCCAAGATTCACTGAAATTTTATTTCTATATTTTTGATCTGTGAAGACAAACGCTGGAGCACTTGATTAGGAACGCATTTTGAATTTCTGCTCAAACTCTGGCTCAAACGCCATGAATCCACGGACCCAAAATGCCTTGTGTTAGGAGTATGTTGCTGACCATGTGCACCCCTTAACTGGCCAAATTTCCCCATCTTCTATTGACTACTTCCAGCAAGATGACGCATCAGGCCACGAAACAAATCTCAGGATAAGACACTAATGTTTCCGACATCCAGTATTAGTATGGCGTTCCTAATCAAGTGCTCAAGTGAATGTAAGAAGACCATATTATATATGGAGTTTCTTTAATCCAGTTAATAAGTCTTTGCGTGAAATACACGCGTTGTTCTAGTTGGTTTAAATCATCAGCAGCAGAAAAACTCTGAGTCACCCCTAAAGCTTTGACTCAGATCAGTTCAAATCCACGTTTGTACAGAAAGCAATTTTTGAATCAGCACAGAAAACACACCTTCCACCCCGACCTATAAGCTGATGTGCAACGTTTGACTGCCATTGCAGTATTAAGTAAATATGTATCATACCACTGTGTATTGTTTGTCATGTTCATTTTTAACATACTCGTAGGAGTGTGTGCCTTCCTTTCTTGTTGAAGTTCTAGATGTACATGTATTGTGAATCAACACATTTTTCTTGGTAAAAAATAAAGACCATTGTTGAACCAGTATCAATCATATCCACCATTCATGGTATTTGCATTTGCTCTCGCAGGGTTTATTAAGGCATTTGATCATATCCTACAACAAATTGCAGTTACATGTATATACATAAGGCTCCCCCCCGTTCCCAATTTATTTAAACTTTTATCAAGCTTTCATTTGGGATGATCACATCTCTCAGGTCGTTGGCTTGTTAAAATCCCGTTTGCTCGCTGTCACTTTCAAAGCCTTTGTTGGACGCTCCCTTCGAGTTTTCATCTTGGGAGTGTTCATATGGGTTCTCCAGCTCCTGGATGTGCTTGGGTTTCCTGTGAAACAATATCAGTGATTTAAAAAGTGCTGGATTTCCAATTTAGATACCACGTTCACGCCGAGGTTATAAAATGCAACGAGCATGAAAAACCTAAAGAAGAGGCTTTAAAGAGGCTTTTAAATAAATCTTAGAAGTATAGGCATTTTCCTCTTAGTTAGGAGTAGATCCTTGTAAGGAAAAGTTATTCACAAAGCATCCTAACCCCTAAAGGAGCTCCTAAGGCGAAAAATCGTTAGTAGTGAGGGGGTCTTTTAGGAGGCTTAGGAGCAGAGGAGAAAATGGAAGAAAGATGTCGTACAGGAGAAATGTTCTCTAAACACAGAATAACAGAGTTAAATCAAGTGCTACCGATTACATCATCCAGGAATGATGTTAGTTTTTATTGGAGATGCGCTCACATGTCCTACCCAGCACGACAATGACGCAATACCCGAAATGAAAGCTACTGATGAAGCAACCCCACTATTTAAACAGACACAGCAGCAATCAAAGACCTCTCTCTATGAATACAGCCCCTGATCCCCACCTAAGGCATGTCTCATTGCATTCAGTTAAAGCACCAATTGTTATAGTGTGAATCAATCCTGTTCTTTCATTGTTTCACTTACACGTTCGATCACAATTAGGTCATAGGGTGGCACAGTTGTTCGCACTGCCACCTCACATCTCCAGAAACACATCTCCAGCTTTGTCTGGGATTCCACCATTGATTCCAACCACATTCCAAGTCTCAGGCGTTAGGGCAAATGCCATCTAAAGTGTACCCGTGTGAGTGAGTATGTGCCATGACTGGTGCCCTGCCCAGGCGCCATCTTTGCAATGATTGGGTATGGAATATCTCTTAATCACTCACCTCTTTCTGCTCAAGGTCCCAGTAACAATGAGGTAAACCCCAGCACAAGCCACTACGCCCATCACCACTCCAAACACAATCAGCCAAACTTGGACTTTTGGCTTATTGGGAGGAGCAAACGTAGGCAACAGGCCGGCGAACTCCAACGTATCGTCAGTCAGCTGAAAAACCCCATTGATGCGACCCCGAGAAAGCCTGCATTAGGGAAAGTTTCACAACAAGCGTGCCATCAAATTTCGAGACACGATTACATCACCACACAAAAGTTTCCTCCTACATCGAAAAAGTACCTACATTTCAAAAATGTGTTTGTCAAGCAACTCATCTATGAGAAAAACAAAGCTTGTGGGCTCTTTGGAGTGATCTGGTTTTTGGCCTAAATTACTCACATGCACCTGGTGAACAGCATGCCATGCTCAGCTCTCAAATTAACCCATTATGGAACAGATTCTTACCGGATGGCAGCCTCTACTTCTTCCCTAGGAATGACCTTATCCACAGCGGTAGGATCGGTCACCATGACATAAAAGGAAACTCGTGGAGTTTCTTTGAAGGTGTGGATATCCTGTGCCCTGTGGACATTACAGAGGAAGGCACTCAAAACACTTGGTTTGCAAATAGGTGAAGATAATAATAAGAAAAAACAATCGACAAAATTCTGTAATACTAACATGAAGTTCACAGCTTCACCTCTCTTCTCTAAACTGTACTGGCGCATGGCGTAAGCCATGGATGCCTTGAAGAGGTACATCTCACTGTCATTCCAGGTGTACTGAAAAAAGTCAGGCAACTACAGGTTAATATTTACATGTAAAAAAAAATATGAAAACAACTATGAAGAAATAAACATACCGCATCATCTCCCATGGCGGCTTTCAGACTCAGTCTCACTTTAATGGCGTCTTTCATGTCTGTGTGTCAATAAAGAATATTAATAATAAGGCCATGTAAACACATACTTCACAATATCTAAATAGCGTTACAACATACAGTACGTTGCAAAAGTCTTAGGCCGCCATTAGATTTGTTTTTTTAGCAATGGAGTAATGACCAAATACTGGACCGAAAAATTTCAAACTTGGATTTGTCACGTAATCCTCTTTTCCACTGATCTTAATTCCAATATTTGGCCTTTTCATCCTGTTCCCCTTTCAAAAATCCTGATCATGCTTGTTCGGACTGTATAAGGGTCAACTTGGCATCCCGATAAAGCTCCCAGATGCTGCTATTGCTCTATTCTAATAAAGAGACCACGAAATAATGATATGGTCATTATACCATTACTAAAACAATGATATATCTAATGTAATGGTGGCCTAAGACTTTTGCACAGTACTGCATGTCATAGGGTTATTATGGAGAAGCCTCCAGAACATTTTTAACATTAAAAAAAAACTTGACAGCATGACAGAATGTTCTTTCTGGTTTTTTTTTATTTTTTTGTATCCCAATTTAGCTTCTGTTTATTTCAACTATTACTATAATCTTATTACTTAGATAACTAACTAACTAACTAACGTTGGGTTCCTTTTTGAGTCTTGGTCCTCCTAATGTTTTTTCCCAAGTAGTTTTTCCTTGCCGCTTTCGGCCCAGGTTTGCTCAATTTCATACTGGCCTTAGATATTAGAAGACGATAAAACATTGTGAAGCTGCTTTGAGACAATGCTCCGTTGTAAATAGAAATAAATCTATAGAAATAAATCTGACTTCGACTTTGGCTTGATGGTATCCTATGGCTTCCAGACGAGATGTAGGGAGTGAGGGAAAAGATGACCAATGACGATAAATGCAAAGATTTCACCAAAGGAGGTTGAAAACGGAAACCCAAAGGAAAGCTCTGTTTTTTCTTTCTTTTCTTTTATTCACTAAAGAAAGCCACCCTAGCCATACTAATATGACCAACCTCGTCTGGTTTTATGTGACTCCGTTTTCATAACATTTTGGTCGATTAAGAGACGACACACCAGCTCAAGACTCGTTTTTCACTTTGTCGCCCTCTAATGGCCGAACTCAGGGTTGGTTGAAATGTGACAGGCTTGCGTTAGTCGCCTCAGGTCCAACATAAAGTAATAACTGTCAGACCGTGTTTTAAACGCTTTATCATGTGGTGCCTCTATCATTTTGACACTCTCTGTCCTAGCTTTGGAATTACAAGAACATTCTTAGTCATGTCAGATATCTCAACAGCCATCTGCAATATCAGAAGAAACTAAGGAACAATACCGCCCTCTGGCGAATTGAAGACCAAAAGCAAAAAAACAAGTGTGTGTTTACAATCAGGTTCACCAGCCGTTGAATCAGCAGCCTGCCATCCTGGCACCCTGTTGTTCATCGCGTTATCTTGCTTAAGCCACTCGAAGAGAGTACTGAAGTAGTCCAGGAGAGGCTCGGCATGCATTCGGACGTCCCCTGTGACCTCCTCCAAAGCCCGGGTCCAGGACTTTGTTCGGCCCATCTCCAGCATCTCCCTATCAGTAGACACAGAATGTGACTCAGTCCAAGAGATGGTACTTATGGTTTTTTTTAGGTATCTGTACTTGACTTGATTATTTCTGTAACTTACACGTATACCTTTGTCCTTTGACAGCGTTTCAAAGAAGCAATGAGAACTATTGTTTGGGTTAAATTTCATGATTTACTGCATTACTGAATATTGGCATGTCTAGTTATGAGAGAATTAGCAGCATTTAGGAAAGTATTTTTTATATTTTGGTTCCTCAGATCTGAAAATATGCTTTATGGATGTTTACCAGTTGCCCTCAAGCTGGTAACCAACAGTTCAGGTACCTGAGTTTGTTCCCGGCTTTGGTGGAGTTTGTGATGTCACACTTGAAAAGGGGCCCAGTGTGACCAGCTTCCTGACAGAGAGCAGCCTGAAACTGGAACTGGTATATTGTCCTTGTGAAGTATCTGCGCAGTCCAGCAAAAAACACGGTTCGAAACAAGACGTGGGTCTGGATTTGGAGCCCGGAATAAAATAATGAACGGCTGTGAGAACTGATTACCTGATGAATGAATAATCTCCTGACACATGGAAAAGAGAAGGTGGGTCACAATACGTCTCGTCTCTGGGTATGGGCTCTGCCACGCCCACCATATCTCTCCTGTAATAAGCGAACGAATATGTCATTAGTATTGCAGGGCACTAGCATGCAGTGTAATGTGGTGCAGTCAATTATGCACTGTGTTCTTAGATTTAGCTCTTACTTCATCTCCCACCAACGAAGCATCCACTCGCTTTTGGGGATGGTTTCCTGGAACACCTGCCACCGCCATTCCTCCAGCATGTAGGTAAAAGGCAGGGTCGCCACAATTGTAAGAGCTTGCTTTAATAGGAAGTTAATTTCCGTCTCTGAAAAACAAAAGCGTTATCGTTTCAAATGCGTTTATCATGAGCCACCCAAGGGGAACGGGTTCCTTTTTGAGAGTTGGCCGTCCATTATAACGTTTAAGGAGTTTTTCCTTGCCACTATCACCCTAGGCTTGGTCAATTTGGGATTGGCCTTGGATATTAAAAGCTCATATAAAATGAGACAATGCTCCATTGTAAAAAAGCACCATAGAAATAAATCTGACTTGACTACCGTTCAGTGTCAAATTCCTAACCCAAGCTAAAGTCTGATTTGACTTTACTCATACTCCAAATTATATTTTTGGCTTTAGTGCAGACCTGTGAGATTATTTTAGGGCTCAAAAATTGATCGCTGACAACAAATCTTGGTGGCACCACCATTTACACTAATTACTGACAAATCGCCTCCATTTTGCAATGGTCTCTTATTTTTTTCCAGAGATTAGGCTGACTTGGAGAGAAATGACCATAAAAATTTATTACAAAAGAAGCACAATGGTAAAGGTATAGTATTATCTATTCGGTGACCACTTTATTTTCGTAACACTTGTCACCTGTACACACACTTGCTGCCATCAAAAGGGTTAAGATACAAACCTCCAAAAACAGCATAAGACTAAACGAACAGTTAAGTTGAGTGAATCTTTTATAAGAGAATTCTTATCCATACCTGCGTCGTCTTCAAAATCTGGAGCTAGAAGGCCCAGTGCTTTCAGGTGGGATGGGGTGGCAGCTGACAGGCTCATGATCTCACCCACCGCCTCGTGAAAACCCTCATTGGCTCCGTCCCTTAGCAGGTATGGCTGGAAACGGTAGGCCATCTGGTATTGGTTGTGCCCCATCTCATGATGGGCGGTCAAGAAGTCATCCATGTTCACATCGGCGCACATCTTGATCCTAAAGGGAAGTGGGTGCACATTTAAGTGCGTGGTGTCTGTAACTGTGACATTCTATGGTCCATGTTCCATTATGACTGGCCAAGAGAGCAGGCATGCTGACCAATCTGGATTGCTTCATGAGTCCAATACACAGTACAGTAAATACAAGATAAATAACTTTCAAAGATGCGAATGTGCATGTGCAACACTGAAAATGATTGAAATTAGTGCAAAATTAAAACGTTGGGGAAGTTCAGGTCGAGTGTCTGTGCAGTAGTTTAGTTCACATCTCCGGTGCTTAACAAAGGCGAGCAGAACGTTGTTGTTTACCCTGTCATATTCAGGCTTTATCACGAAGTGGTTGTGTTACTGAATGTCATGCTTGGGCAGAAAGTGGGAGATGAACACTAGAAGCCGGTAAAGAGGAGAGCTTTATTAAGAAACTGATAAAAAAAACACTGGAGAACTGAGTGCAATAATGAAACTAAGACCTTGGCATAGAGTCCACAGACGGTCCAAAACACAGAAAGCAGAAATGACGTGATACAAACGAGAGGAAGAGGGAAACATACTCAGTTCGCGCCAAACAAAGGAACAGCCAAACTAATGAGACGGAAACTAAAGAGCTGAGGTAAATCAGGTCAGAACATAAACAAATATGATGTGGAAGGAGCGATGGATGCTGGGAAGTGTAGTCTATTAAGACTGTATACAGTACCTACCTTCTTGATGCGTATTGAGTTATTATGCTATTTTAAAGTCATAATGTCTGGTATTAAGCCTAAAAGCAGTGATGATCTCTATAAGAAGCAGCGAGCCATAACAATGGACACTAAAATGAAAGTAAGAGATCAGGTGATGCTTAGGCTAAATATGTTGGACATGCAAACCATATCTCAAAATGGAACTGGTTCGTATCTATTGGACTTTTACTGCATAATGGCCATATAAACTCTAAAAGTTGAATTTGATTTAAAGTAATAAATAATGCTTAATAAGCATTAATGATTCCAGAAGAACAGTGGATGAGCCAGGTGGCCGGTGTACCTGAAATCTTCTTGGTTTCCCATGTCCCATGCCGTGGCGTGACACACCACATCCCTGCCGTCATCAGGCTTCACAAACATCGAGTTTGTCCAGAAGTTCTCAAACATGTCCGACATGTTCACAGACACAAAGAACTTCTCTGCTTCTTGGAACGATCGCAATGCGTCCCAGCCCTGATAATGACCATAAAATTATTTATCAGTAGAAAATATAACTGATAAATGCACTCCACACAAGATAAGACATCTGATTTGAAGCAGACCTTTGCACAAAGATAAACAGAACTTGCTGACTGGGCATCAAGTGGATATTGTTAAGTGAATAAATCCTACCTGTGCTATCATTGCCTGGGTCACATCGATATCAGGCTTCTCCGGATAAGGGACTGATAGCGAGTAAAGATTGGTCCAAAACCTTCCCCACATATCACCTGAAAGATGGCGGAAATTTAGCAGGTTAGACTTTGAAAATTGTCAATCCTGTTGAGTTTAAAAGAGGGTCAGAAAACAGTGAGAGAAGCTGCATAATGAAGATACAAGAAACAGATCCAGTGAATGAAAGGTTGAAATAGAGTACTGGGCAAAAGTCTTAGGACACCGTTAGATTTGTTGTTTTAGCAAGACCATATTGTCAACGATTGGTCCAAAACTTTCTAACTTGGATTACTCCAGAATACTCGTTTCTACTGATCTTCATCCCAATCTTTGTGAGCGTTAGCACTGAAAAAGTGGTTTCTTGGCTGCTACCCTTCCAAAAAGCATTCCCGATCAAGCCTCTTCGCATTGTAGAAGAGTCAACTTGGCACCTCTAAAGCACACAGTAAATACAGAAGCATTTGTTTCAGTTTTTTTGTTCAGTTTTTAATGTATTTTAATTGTAATCCAATAAAGAGACCAAGCATGGTCATTATAGCGTTGCTAAAACAATGGTATATCTAATCAAATTAATCTAATGGTGGCATAGGACTTTTGCACAGTACATGTGCACAATCGCCGAACGTGATCCCAAACTGCGTCGCGTATCTTAGACACTATGTTTTTGAATGCATTCGATATTCTGTGGCTCCAAAATGGATGTCCTATGAAGGCACCTTGAACCTGACGTCTAGTGGAATGTTGAATTTAAACTTACCAAGCAAATGAGCTGGAAGATGTCCGTCAGATGCGATGTTGCCAGGATATGTGTCCTGGAGCTTGGCTCTCACGTAGGCATGAAGCTCTTTGTATAAAGGCATGATCTGGGTGTGACGTGAAATGTAAGTAACGTCTGAAACTTGCAAAAAAAAAATTCAAAAAAACGTCAGCTATACCTCATGATATATGCCTCTGACATCCGCCATCAGTTCGTCTCGAGTGTAGCTGTACGGGGGCTCATCGATAGTTTCATAATTGGCCCTCCAGTAGTCCCCATAGTCAAGATAATCTGCAATAAATCAACAGGGATTGAAGGTCAGGGGCACCGGATTTTAAAAAATGGGTTTGATATGAGATTTGCGTCCGAGGACTGCTCCTCTGTCGTACTATTCAGTTTGGCTGCTTCGTTCTTCAGGTCCACATAATCCTCGTACAGAGGCCTCATCTTCTTTCCCGTCTCAATCCTCCAATTTTCCCAGACGTGGAGCCGCTCATTGTAGTCCCGACTGTTAGCCATGATTTCTTCCAGGCCTGAAATACAGAATGGGTGACCAAGTGGTCCTAAATGATTCGAAAACCATCCAGGTCTGCCACAGTTATGACCCCATACTCTAGCTCTTGGTGAGGCGAGGTTTATTGAGTCACAAAGGAAAAGTGAGTCGTCCACGTACACATGGTCGATTCAATGAAAATATTGAACTGTAAACTGTATACAAACAAAATGCTCATCAGTGACAGCCGAAGCTTCGATTCCATATTTCTGATGTGACTGTTAGTAGGTTTAACAGCACACTTGTTTTATGACTGTAAGCAGTGCGTTATGCTGGCAATACCTGGTTCCAAGGTCTGACAGTCTGATGGGTCATCGATTTTACACACGGTCGCTGTGCCATAAATAGTACTCATCTCACTCATGACTTTGTTTAGCTGCAAAACAGAAAAAGGAGAAAGGTTCATTGATAGTGGTACCACTCCAGTACTAAACTATGTACTTGTATTGATGTATCTGGCCTCCATATATATATATATATATATATGCTCCATGATAGACAATGAAGACAATGGGTCTTACCACAAGAGGGTATAATAGTAATAATTCCCCCACTACCCTATATAAAGGTTCTCAGTGGCTACTTTTGGGTAGTGTACCTCTTGGTGAGAGATTGTTGATTGCCAGTCACTCCTCTACGACGCACTCGAAAACATTTCGCCTAGTTCACAGACTGATACGAGGGTCACTAACAGCTCAGCGATATGTGCAGGACATCCTGTGGCCTCTCATGACAGGGCTTCCAACTGGCATTTTTCAGCAGGATAATGCTGGCCCAAGCACAGCAGTAGTTTCCGCCAGATTGCAAACACTTCCTTGGCCTCGGTAATCAAGCATTTACGGGACAGGCTGCGATGCCAGCTTTGGAAACCTACGAGTTTGCAGGAGCTACGTGCCGGGTGGCAACATCTGTGGGCAAATGTGGCACAGGATACCGTACAGTACCCGTTTACCTCCAATGCGTAACCGAATCTCGTTTTGTATCCAGGCTAGAGGCAGCCTACCAGGGTAAGCAGAGCCTCTTTGTAATTGTATAGTGTTATCCAATAAACATATCCTTAGGTTGTAATATTGTAATCACGCACATCTATCATTATTATATTCACACACAAACTGTTTTTCATTTGATTCCAACAAGCCCTTGTTCAAGAGTATTTTTATGTGTATCTATGTTTTTTAAATCAACTACTGATCAGCTGTTTGAAACCAGTACCGGTAAGTGGATTACTTAATTATTAAATTATTTTGCCCAGGAGTATACGTTTGTTTTTCCTGAATGTCTCTCCTATACTTACTTGAGTGAGCTTATCCGGTGGCAGAACACCTGATCCTTTGTCCTGGAGTGACAGGAGCTGGAGCTGAATCAGTGGATCGGAAATCTGATCGATGGGGAAAGCGCTGGATTCATCTGACTTGCGGTTGTAGAATTCGCTCCAGATTGCCCCCATCGCTGCCTGCACAGAGATGAATAAATAGCATCAGACTGAAATATCTGTTGCTTGTACACTTTGAGGACACATAGGAAACAAACTCGAAGGCTCATATACTCTCATATATATCTTGAAGGTCTGTTTTTTCATGAAGTAAGGACGATTACAAAGCTTTGTATAACTAAGAATTTAGACAGGGTCCAAAGGTGGCCGTGTAATCCTTAGACTTACGAAAATGTGTGTTCAAGTTTGGGATCCTTTTTTAGGAACTTTTTGCATTTCCACTGGTTACAGCGCTGAATCTGTTATTTACTTAGATGTAGGGCATAAATACCAACACTAGTGATGTTAAAAGTCGTACCCTTAAGTTTGAGAGATTAAAGAATGGCAACACCAACACCATCATTTTAGAGGCTACAACATTGCCCCTGATCTCAGCAGTTCTTGGTTCCAAACTGGTATTACCATTGGTGCTTGGCCAATTTTGAATCAATGGACAAGCAAAAGCAACGGAACTGGAACCATCAATAGGACCAGGTTGGTGAGGAAGAGCTCTCTGGCCGTCCTGAGATTTCCTTTCTATTCAGAAAGAGTACTGGGGTGTCCTCTCCACTCACCTCTTTGTCTGCGGTCTCCTGCGTGATGTTTGTGTTGTAGTCCCATGATGCCAGATTGTACTGGTACACAAGCTGGGATGCCTCGATGTCAAACTCCCTCAAGAACTCTCTGGCTTGTTCTTCAACGGTCTGAGCCCAGGCCGAAGAGGCCACGGCCAAAACCAGCACACACAGGGCACGCATCTTTCAGCGCCACTGACGCTGTCCGGACCAGTCGACGATCTTATCAAGGGTTTTGTGTGCCTGCAACCTTTGTCCGAAAGCTATAAAACAAACCAGCACCATGTTTTCCCGTGCTCACGTTGCAGATCAGATTTACGTTAAGTGTGGTTCACAACGTGAAGCTATTTTCTGGCGCTCCGGACACTTCGGATTTCCTTATCAGAATTCAAGGACACAAAGTCCTATTTATCCATGTTTGCCCCGTCTTGCCATGACCTTGTCACTCTAAGCCTTAGACGTTAAATGATTTTCACATTTCTCCATTATTTCTTCTTTTTGCACCCTGTTAACATCACATAATCACAAGATCTATGTGTGCTAGGCTAGCATTTTTGACCACTGAAACTTGAAACCAGGACAAAGGACACTTTGTACCCATTCAGCACAGAGAAGGCAGCGTCTTAAAAAGAAATAAAGAAAAACTAGGTTAAGGTGGAACAGGCATCATTGAAACAAGGGACGTGACAACGCTTAGGTACTTACACTGCCATCCTGTCTGGCCAGATTTTGCCAGGAAGTGTCAAGAAACTGGAGAATTGGCAAAAAAAAAGTGACATGCAGGGGAAGGGGTTTAGTTTGCAGGACTGAGGTCCAAATTTATGTCTATAGCACTTTTTACAATGGAGCATCGTCTCAAAGCAGCTTTAAAATGTCCCATTATCTAAGCCCAGAGCCTAGCCTGAGCAAGCCTAGGGTGACAGCGGAAAGACAAAACTCCCTAAATGTTAAACCTCGGGAGGATCAAGACTCAAAACCTCTATGGGGTTATATATATATATATATATATATATATATATAAGAATTAAACTAAGTCATATAATTAAAAGAATATAGTAATACGCTAAATAAATATCACAATAATAAATTACACAAAGTAATATTTGGAAGAGTATACTAAAACAGAGGATATTAAACTATATATGAGACCATAGTGTAAACAAATAAAATACAGAATAAAATAACTGTCCCAAAAATTAGTCAACAGGATCTCGTGTCCTGAGCAGGGATGTTTTGAAGTCCACATGTTGTTTTCTGAATCCAGATAACAGTAATGATAACGCCTCTATAAAAATAATACTTTAGTCTGTAAATGCTGCATGATTACGTCGATAACTGCAATTCCTGATATAGCTGATAAGCTGGCTTAAAGAGTTCCATATAAAATATAATTATTGTATATAGACAGACAGATGTGGATTTATTGTAATAGGACACCGTTGTGCTGGACTTTTGAGCCGTTTACCTGCTGAGGACACAAAAACCTAGCATTATTCACTCATATTCTCTATTTTATGGTATTATATATTATATTATATACATATACATACACATTATATACATACACATACGTATTATATACATATACATACACACACACACACACACACACACTCCTGATCAAAATCTTAAGACCAGTTAAAAATTTGCAAGAATTTGCATTTTGCACTATTGGATCTTAAGAAGGTTCTAAGTAGAGCTTCACAATGCTAAAAGAAGAAATCAGCGCAAGAGACAAAAACTATTGCGCAGGGAATTTTTTGAAAACTGTATTTACACTCAAATATGATTTTTTCAGCTGATCAAAAGTTTTAGTCCATAGCTCAAAAAAACCTGAAAACCCCCTCAAAAACAGAAATCAAAATGTCAAAAAAAGGACTCGGTTTATGAGTAGCTCCACCATTCTTGTTGATAACATCAAACAATTGTTTATGCATGCTTGGTGCCAGTGTTTTCAGGAGGTTAGTGGGGACGTTGCTCCAAGTGTTGAAGATGGCTTCACGAAGGGCATCCACTGTCTGGAACTGATTTTCATTTTTGTAAACTTAAATGATGTGATTTTCCTGGAAGAAGTCCTTTGTCAGGCAGGCATTGTGAACTGCAGCAGTGTCCTTTTAAAACCCCAGTCATTACCACACAGACGAGGGCCCTCAGTCATGAGGGATGCCCGCTGCAACATCTCCACATATCCAGCTGCTGTATGACGACCCTCCACAACCTGAAGCTCCGTTGTTCCATTGAAGGAAAACGCAACCCAAATCATGATGGCACCCCCTCACTGTGCCGTGTAGAAAACATCTCAGGTGGGATCTCCTTGTCATGCCAGTAATGTCGGAAGCCATCAGGACCATCAAGGTTAAATTTTTTCTCATCAGAGAAGACAACTTTCTTCCACCTTTCAATGTCCCATGTTTGGTGCACCCTTGCAAAGTCCAAACGGGCAATTTTGTGGAAGACGTGGCTTTTGAAGACGTTTTTTGTTTCTGAAGCCCTTCCCTCGCAGATGCCGTCTGATGGTTATTGGGGTTATTTATATTCTGTTTTATTCTCTCTTATTTTTTACATTTAGCTTCTGTTTATTTAAATATTACTATAAACGTATTAACTTCCGATGATGTGGGTCCCTCTGAGTCCTCTCAAGGTTTCTTCCTTACAGCCTTTAGGGACTTTTTCCTTGTCGCTCTCCCCCTAGGCTTGCTCAGTTGGGGTTGAGGACCTAGATAGTTGTAAAGCGATAGTTTGAGACGATGCTCAGTTGTAAAAAGCGCTCTAGAAATAAATTTGACTTGTAATATTAAGTAATTTAATTAATATGTAAGTATTATTCAAATAAAAGCTTTCAAATACAAAGCTTTGAAAGTGTTTCGAGTGCATCCAAAATAGGATTAAGAACAATGATGTGCACAATAGCGGCATCTAGTGTAAAAAACAGCCACTTCCACAGCACTGGGTAACTTCAGCGATGTGTTAGATAATGATTTGGGGTGAATTGGACATCGTCATCTAAAGCGATTGCTTTTTTTTTTAACACCAGAGGACGTAAGGATTCCATGCACATTTAAAACTCAATTTATTTTTTAATTGCAGGGTACTCGAGATTGATTCAAGAATTTTATACAAGAAAATTATTTCGAATTATTATTCTACAGAAGTAAAAAAAAATAAGGTTTTCACTCGGTTATGTAATATATTGTGAAGCTATAATACTTTAAACTTCTTAAGTCATGTCATTTAATTGTATTTATTACATTATTTTATTTATTTACACTACTGTCTATAGGTTTATAGTATATAGTTTTATATATAGTGCTACAGTTTTATATTCTCTTATTATTGCTTCATAATATTAGATTATGTCTAATTTATTAGTCTACAAATTATTTTTTATACTTTATACTTACAATCATCCATATCCTGAATGCTGAACAATCGCAATACATTTATTGTACTAAGCTGACACCAAATCCATATTTATGCCTATTTTTGGGTTGTAACGTATGACATCACATACTGGCTCGGCTTTTTGTGTCCTCAATGAATTCACAGCAATCGGTGTCTCCCATGTCATCTGCATGTATACACTTGACACAAAGAAATTTTGACGCACAGACTTCCATGAATCTTTCTCATTAACTTTATTGTCCTAATGTTGTTACACATAATCATTTTGTACATCTTTTACAAAAAAAAGTAGAACATATAACATTGAGCCCACATGCTGAACGTCACTCAATTGACCTCAGGAATTGTGGCTTTGTTGGGTGGAAACCAAAGTGCACACAGACTGCTGGATGGTGGCGCTGTGTCACGCTCAGGTCTGAACAAGAGGGGCCGAGAGATCAAGGCCTAGACCCCGTGACATTACCGAAAAACACAGAGGCCCCGATTTACTAAAACAAACGCAAAACTTTTTACTGGGAGTATCAGTAAGAATAAGTATCGTTTCCTTCAAATGAACAGAACAACATTGTTAAAAACTCCAAAAATGATTATTGTTGTGCCCTAACTTAGGACATGCCAAAGTTCACCAAGTGATTGTGGGTAGATTTGCGTAACCCAATTTCCAAGCTCAAGTGGGGGAATCGGTGAGTTGGCTTTAAGCCCTGACGGTGCCCTTTAACCGGGTCGGGAAATGCGCAGGCACAATTGGAAAAGGGAGGAGAGGCTGGACGGGGTACGATCCCCGACACTGAAATGCAGCACTGACCAAGATAAATGAGGTTCAAATGCTCGGGGAAGATAAATACAATTTCTATTATTGATAGCTCAGTTGAGAAATTTTTAAAGCAATTGCATATTTTGAACACCAGAGGGCGCAGTCATGCGTCACACTCCCACACTTCTAATTCCTATTAATTGCAGCAGACTAAAGATTATTTTCATATGTATTTTTATACAATGAAAATGATTTTTCAGAAACCAAAAAAAAAGGAATATTTTCACTCTGGTATTTAATACATGGTAAAGCTACAATATAATATTTGACCTCCCTTTCTAGTCATTTCTTTTAATTGCAGGGGACCAAGTGTTTTTTTAATTCATGGTAGAAAGTGCTATAGAAATAAATCGGATTTTTACTTACGTTTCTTTGTTTGTTTAAAAATTTATTCAAGAAAGCAACAATTGCTTTGCATTATTTACACTTCAGAAAAAAAGTAAAAAACTGTTTAAAAAATACGGTATCGGTATTGTGAATCGAATCGTGAGCAGTGTATCGTTACGTCTCAAGATTACAGTGGTGCTTGAAAGTTTGTGAACCCTATATATTTTCTATATTTCTGCATAAATATGACCTAAAGCATCATCAGATTGTCACACAAGTCCTAAAAGTAGATAAAGAGAACTCAGTTACACAAATGAGACAAACATATTATACTTGGTCATTTATTTATTTATTTAAAGATTCAGAAACTTTCAAGCACCACAGTACTAACAATGTTATTACATTTACCTGTATACACACACACACACACACACACACACACACACACACACACACACACACACACACACACACACACACACACACACACACAGCAGTGCCAAATTTGGCCAAATCTCAAATTCGTTTTACTGCAATTTCAACATAAAGAAAAAAATAATAAGGCAAAGAGAAGCACAGAAGCACTGAGTAAAAAAGTCTTGTGGGTAAGGAATCCTTGACCCAGATAAGCGTTAAAATAAAACACGTTGGGAAAAGATAAGCGATCTGAAGTCATCATGGTTGACAAGTTCACACTGCGAAATCTCGACTGATTATTTTATCTAACATTATTTACATGATCAAAGAGCAGTTACTAGTTATGGTGGGGCTGGATGGCGGACTCATCCCTACCCTGTACCCCTATGGACACAATTCAACATTAAAAGGTTAAACTAACAAATGAAATATTGTTACGCAGTTGTTAAAGTGGACTTAATACTTAATCAGATCCAGAAATCAAACGGGGAATGGGACGACACGTCTGCATTGGGAAAAGGATGTGTTGGATTAAACACCGTGTACCTGAGTGTTTGGCAGCGAGTTACTTTATTACTAAAAAAACAAATATATATATTTAAAAATATTAAAAAATGTATTCATAAAGTGACCATACAGCACGTTTGCATAGATCAAATCACAAAAGGCCACGGCAGACTTAAAGTGACTGCAGCTTTGAACAAGTGCACTTTGTCTTGAAGGTTCGGTTTCAATTTCTTAAATCGATTTCCTAAGTCAGAACGATAAGCGCTGGAGTTACAAACTCTACGAACTCAGCAGGTAGTCTTAACGCAAAACTTGTCCGGATCTAGTCGTAGAATTTGCCTGCTTAAAATATATACACAACACTTTTTCAGCAACTTCTTTAATTAAATAAAACTACCAATGCTACCAATCTAAAACATGACTAAACTGATAAATGCGAATATGGTTCGTTTCTGTATTTAAAGGTTTTAAGGGTGATATTTGTAAAACCTTTGTATATCTTCTGCATGATATTGATCTGTTTGAGAGAGTTCACTGTATGCACTTGCAAAACAAAGATGGATTATTTGTGAAGTTAATGGCTGCTCGGTGACTAAACCAAGTACTACAGCAAGGACCAAAAACATTTTCTCTCACTGTTTGTCTGTCTGGACGGGAATGAAACCGCTATAACATTACCAGAGCTAACCCTGACTCATTTGGACTGTGACCAAAGCAAAAACAGACACAAAAAATATAAAACCAGTCCTGTCTGAATAGGGCTTAAGAGCTTTTTGTCTACAGGGAATTAGCAATATCTAAACGTTCCAAACGCATGGACCAAAAATAATTATGACACACAATAGCGAAAAACAACATGACACTGCGAGATGCATCTGGATGCTGCAGCATTAAATCCATGTCTGCACACCGATACAACTTCTTGACATGTCTGCGATTTTTCATTGAAATGTTTGGTTGTCAGTTAAATATCTGATAGGTTAAACATATTTCCTACGTACTGCTACGATTTACACAGCACTGCATGCAGTCACCTCGTTCCATACTCGCGGACTTGCGTACATATGCACTTAGTAATCCGATTGGTCATGTAAACAGCATGCACCCATTTTTCAGGTCTAGAAATCAGATCAAGAAATCTGGAAATAAAGAGAGCTGGATTTTATTCCAGTAATCAGATTTCTCGGCGCATGTATCCCCTTACTCTGACGCCAATCGGTTATCTCAGTCCGCGCATGCAAGCTAGTGTAACCCTACACGGTTGCCAGCTCTGCTTAATCTGTGACACTTGACTTCCTTTTTTTTTGGCGTTTTCAATTGACTTGCGGATCCATTTTCTTCCGGGATCTGGCAACCCCGAAACTGTACGCAGCAGGGAATTAAACTCGGAAATGAAGAACTTCATATTTTCATTAATTTCACAATCTAAGAACCTTGGCTTTTGTTTAGGGTTTGTGTCATTGACCCATGACCTATTTTTCTCCCGTGATCTGGCAACCGCGAAACTGAATGCAGTACGGAATTAAACACATGTAAGCAGCGTACTCTGATTTCCCAGATCAGTTTCAGAAATCTGGAAATAAAGAGAGCTGGATTTGATCTCAGTAATCAGATTTCTCGGCGCTTGTATCCCCTTACTCTGCTATCAATCGGTTTTCTCAGTCTGCGCATGCACACTAGTGTAACCCGTCACGGTTGCCAGGTCTACGTATTCTAGGCTTTTTGGGCTGTTTATCCCTATTCCCCTGCATCTTATTTCTCTCCCGGGATCTGAAGGCAGCACGGAATTAAATCCATGTAAACAGCATACTGAAATCCGATAAAGAGAGCTGCATTTTGCCTCAGTAATCAGATTTCTCAGGTTTTCTCAGTCTGCGCATGCACACTCATATTCTAAGAGACTTAGCTTTTTTTTTAAGGTTTTTTTGACTTGCGTCTTATTTTTCTCCTGGGAACTGGCAACCCCGAAACTGAATGCAGCATGGAATTAAACAGTGAAATGGCTACCAAACACTTTGTGGAGACTCTGAAATGCTCCTGTGAGAATACTGGCTGGTTGTAAAGTAGAAATCCGAGTTTTGCCCGACTCATGTAAACCCGGAGCTTTAAATGATCGGATTACTCAAGTACCCAAGTGATTACTCAACTACAAAATCTGCTTTTCTGCAGTTATCAGATTATTAAGTGCACTTATTATTTAATTATTAAAAGCGCTATATAAATAGATCTGACTTGACTTGATTTGACATCAACGCACTCAGAGAAAGGCTGCAAACTGGATTCCTGGCTTTACCACAGCCATGTTCATGTGTTTCTGTTTTATAAACGAATAGAATAACGTCATACTAACACTACGCAAACTTTACCATCAGTGTCATTACAAAAGCTTGTAAAAATTTCTTAAAAGTGTATAACGCAAGTGCAATATTCTTGCCTTCGGAAACCTGGTTGAGCCTGGCTCAGTGAAACCAGATATCGGGGGTGAACTTCAGATTCCTATTAGATAGGAAAACCGACAAGGATTCGCGGCCAAAAACTGCGAAGGAATTAAATAATAAAACCTATTATTAACAGATATCTACGTGCAAGAGCAGGGTAAAACCAAGTGCTAAAAGAAAAACCAAAAATATATATAGAGAGAGAGAGTAGGAAAGAGAGCCTGTCTCCAGAACGGCACTCTAGTTTAAAAAGGGGAACGGCTTCCAGGCAGCGACGAGAGACTGGGGTCGGTTGAAGCCAGTTCCTCTTGAAACGAGTTCATTTTATACACAGTGGCATCCGTCAGCCGACGCAGACAGGCCGGGAATAATAAAAACACAAAACACACCTCCCCTCTTAACTAATCCCAACTCTAGAGCACCATGGAAGATGCCACCTCGTGACGTCCACAAAAGGACTCGACCAAAGTTGACTCTGTAGTGTTTTCCTCCTTCAGCCTTCAGAACTGCGAGGTGCTCCTGCTGACGCACTCAGAGATCGGACTTTTCCATTTCCCCCGTGAGCGGCTCCGTTTCGGAGGGATCGTCCTGAGGGAACACGACGTAGCACAGCCTCTGCCCCAAATACGTCACACGCTCTGAAACACCAAAAATGATTGAATGTTTGTTACATAGAAAAATCAATTAGCCTAAAAAGGGGATCTGTTTTGCACTTTTGGTTTTTAGATTTTCGGTTCCACAAATGTGACACAGCAGCATGGTGACCCGGGTTTGAGCCCCGGTGGACACCAGGATTCTGGTTGTGTCTGTGGAAGTTGATCAACAGAGACACCTGCTGGTTAGACGACGGACTGGCATCCCGTCCAGGTTATACCCCAAGGTACCAATGGTGCGGAGTTAAACATCTCACGGACATAAATTGGGGAGGCCGGACAACGGACCGTCTCCCAACAGCAAGCAGTGTTAATTTCACTGACGAATGATTTTCGTCAACAACCCTTTTCTTCTACTGAAAACGAGACGATGACTAAATTAGAATGAATGAAAAACACCAACTAGGACGAAATAAATGGACACTTTTGTCAACCCATAAAAACAAGTCGAAAATGTTTGGCAGAGGCGACATCCAATCAGAAATTTCGTTTTGTGGAAAGGCGGGACGAGTTGGGTAGCGATCCAATCAGTAACGCGGTAAGACGCACAGTTTGATTCGATATTTGGGCACAGTTCTAATTTGATGTCAAGGAAAACAAGACTCTTTATAAACCATGTTGGGCGACCATCTCCCTGTCTGCCAGTATTTCAGCGAATAAAGTAGGAATTAAAATATGTTTCCAATTCTCGACATGGATATATTTCCCTTTGCCAAAAGTGTTCATACCATCTTTAAGGAGTATCCAGATCACATAACTCCACTTTATTCTGTAATTATGAATAAATGCATATAGAGCATGCACATACATCCGATCTTCTGATCTTATATGTTCAGTAAAGCTGATAATATGTCATTTATTCTCATTTATGTCCACACACTTCATGAGTTTCAGGCAGATTGGTGGAAATGATGAGTTTTGGTGACCACTGTACTGTATACTATTATTATCAATGCATGCATATAGACCTGAGCTTATATTTTAATTAGATCTTATAATATATCATTCATTCCAACTTGATTCTATTCTAGAATATCTACTGAATGTCCACATCAAGGTATAACATAATGACTTGAATAATTCAAGGGAAATGCATTTATGTATTGCAACCTTTACATTTCATATTAGTCAACTGAATCTAGAGTAAATAACATTTTAGTTAAAATTAACACTGACAGCGAGCCTTGACCAAGTCTTACAAGAACTACGTCTACAGCCAACCTCGCCTTTCGCCTGCAGAGCGCGTGGCTGAATATTTTCACTCACCCACTGCATAGCCGATCCAGCGGGGCTTTTGTGTCCACTGCACTCCGATGAAGTAGATGGGAACCCCGGTCAGCATGATGACCAGCCCCATGCCACAAACTACAGGCTCAGAGTACAGACTGAAGCCCAGCAATACAGCCCAGAACACCAGGTAACTGACAGGGATCAGCAGATTCACCTACGCACACAGCCATGGACATTAGTAATATGCTCATGCATGTTTTAAAAGCATGTGAACAACGATGAAGAGCCGTAATGAATGGGATCAACACTTCTGTTATTTTCCTGACCGGCACGGGTCTCTTTATTAAGATGCAAACGAACACATCTGTACACAAAAGAACGAAAACTAAACCAAAAACACTATTTTATGAACAAAAGGGCTTTGCAGGTCAGTATTTACTGTGGTTTCTTGGCTGTTACCCTTCCAAAATGGCTTCTTCTGACTTGGCATCCCAATGAAGCCAGGGGAAGTAAGGGGAAAGCTGTTTTGATTTTTTCCACCCTTTTAATGCTGCATGCAAATGTTTATGTTTCATTTTCATAATCATGGTGGTCTAACACTTTTGCACAGTACTGTCTAACATATTAATAATATAAAATTCAATATGGTCATACCGAAATGACCAGTTTCACCTCTACAAAGACCCAGCAGTGGTGTGCACGTTTGCTGGGCTTAAATGTTATGAGCCCGAAGTGCAATTACCTGGCTTGCAGAACCGATACATTAGTTCGATCAGGTTAGAGAATTCTGGGAAGTGTAGTTTTGGCTTGAACTACAGCAACATGCCTCGTTGCCTCGTTACAAATCCTTAAGAGAAGCCTAAAAATTGGGTTTCTGACGTGTCCTACTTATCTGTCCATAAGATCTACAGAAAAGGACGTACTTTTCATTTCATTAGTGAAATTTAAACATCGCTTGCTCACACCGCCACTATTTACCTTTATAGGTCTGACAAGTTTGGGCTTCTTCCAGCGATAGTACAGCAGGCCGGCGATGGTGACGCCATATGAGAGGTAGTTTATAAAAGACACGTAGTTAATCAGATTATGGGTCTCACCAATGCACAGGATCACAATGGTTGCAGTGCACTGGAGAAGAAAAAGAGCAGGATGATTACATTGGGACAGCGAGGACAGGTGCGTGTCGAGAGCGTGAGACTGTTTGCTCTTACACAGACGAGGAGAGCTGGAATGGGAGTGCAGTTTTTAAGGTGGATCATGGCCAGGAGGTAAGGCAGATGGCCTTCTCTCGCCCCCGAGAAACACAGCCTGGGGAGCACAGAACGTCACACATTAATCCGATGTGGAACGTGATCATAACAAGGATCCGTGTTTGTTTTTACCTGGAGGACGTGAACAAGTAACCATTAATCCCACCGAATGTGGACAGGGCCACAGAGATGGGCATCACCCAGGAAAACATCCCCAGCAGCTTCTCACCAAAGGTCTGTGACGTGTAAAATATTCAGAAACGTTCAACTAAAATCAGAAATGTGACCCAAACCAGCGTTTGTTTTCATAGCTGAACATTCTGGCTTTGTGACATGTACGTCAAGGAGTTTAATTTTAATGAAAGGCCTTTTTCAAATAAAGTAGAGGACAAATGGAGTCACTGAATTTACATTTCCAAAATAAATACTGTTCGTTCAAGTGTTGGCTACTTGAAAGGAAACAAGAGGATTGTCAATCTAAATAATGGAAAGGATTATAGAACTCTGTCGAGTAGGAAATCCAACATGAATTGTGGCAAAAGATGTTCTCAGCCTGATGCATCTACGGTTTGGTGCAAGTACAGTAGAACAATTCGGACAATATTTTTGCCACCGAATTCGAACAGAAATTCAGATCCCCAATAAAACACTCCAATGGTGCGTTCTTCCAGAGACGATGCAGGTTAGCCATAAAACCCAAAAGATGTAGAAGACGAAGGAGTACCAACAAAGTACCCATTGTGATGTATTTGGTTGATGATTCCAACATTTTTTCCTCCATTTGATGGGTAAACATGCCATGAACTAAATAATAATGTAATTTCCTTAAGGTGTGCTTTACAAAGCCAGAATGTCCAGCTATAATAAACATGATTTCTTTATTTTCTATGAAGTAAAACAGCTGGATGAACATTCTCCAAGTGTACATTGCCACCGGTCGTACATTGTAAGGGTTAAGTGTAATATAAATATAGAGCAAAACCATTGGGTCGCCATTGGATTACAAACAAAGAAATAAAAAGAATGGTAAGCTGAAATTTCATAGTAAGACTGAACGGGTCACTCACCACAGCAACGGCGTTGGACTCGATCAGCTCCTCTGGGGTCATGGAGGAGAAGTAGGCGATGTTGGTGAGCGTGTACACCAACGTGACCAGAGGGATGGAGATGTAGATGGCACGTGGCAGGTTTCTGCGCAAATATACACAGGTAATATAAATAAACCCATGGCACAATATTTTTGTGCCAACACTAACTGGCTGTGGCAGGGTTACGCCAGGTGCCCTTTCCGACACAACCCTTTGCATTTATCCAGCTATTTACCCAGTGCCTTGGATTTTTGTCAGGACTTCAATTTGGTTTTGGCAGTTTGGAATTTCCTTGTAGGGCGTTCATGTTTCTCAATCATGCGCTGCAAAAGGTGTGGCTGTGCCTTTCCCACGAATGTTCTGGCTTTTGTTCGGTAACAATTCGTCCTGGTATTTGCCCCGAGAAAACCATTGTGTCATTCTGCCCTGGATTTTATTGTAATCCCTTATAAATTATGGCCCTGGTATGGTGCCTCGATAGGCTTAGGGAGGCAAAGGTGCTGGAAAAAAGCATGTTTTTCAACACGAGAGGGTACTCTTTAAAAAAGGGCAGCACTTGGGGCACCTGTGTCCATGTAAAATGTATAAAACACAGCACAGAAAATATGATACCATTTCTAAAATGTATGTGTAGCTGGTTTTATTTTCTATCATTCTGCATAAATATGACCTAAAACATCATCAGATTTTCACACAAGTCCTGAAAGTAGATAAAGAGAACCCAGTTACACAAATGAGACAAAAATATTATACTTGGTCATTTATTTATTGAGGAAAATGATCCAATATTACATATTAGTGAGTGGCAAAAGTATGTGACCCTCTAGGATTAGCAGTTAATTTGAAGGTGAAATCAGAGTTAGGTGTTCTCAATCAATGGGATGCCAATCAGGTGTGAGGAACAGGGATCTATCAGAGTCTGCTCTTCACAACACATGTTTGTGGAAGTGTATCATGGCACGGACAAAGGAGATTTCTGAGGAGCTCAGAAAAAGAGTTGTTGATGCTCATCAGGCTGGAAAAGGTTACAAAACCATCTCTAAAGAGTTTGAACTGGATTGTGTACAAATGGAGGAAATTCAAGAACATTGTTACCCTCCCCAGGAGTGGTCGACCAACAAAGATCACTCCAAGAGCAAGCTGTGTAACAGTTGGTGAGGTCAGAAAGGACCCCAGGGTAACTTCTAAGCAACTGAAGGCCTCTCTCACATTGGCTAATGTTAATGTTCATGAGTCCACCATCAGAAGAACACTGACACAAACAATGGTGTGCATGGCAGGGCTGCAAGGAGAAAGCCACTGCTCTCCAAAAAGAAAGAACATTGCTGCACACCAGATACTGAAAGCAAAGGGTCACATACTTTGCCACTCTCTAATATGTAATATTGGATCATTTTCCTCAGTAAATAAATGGACCAAGTAATAATATTTTTGTCTCATTTGTTTTACTGGGTTCTTTTTATCTACTTTAGGACTTCTAAAGGGTTCACAAACTTTCAAGCACCACTGTAGGTATTTACTTGACTAAAGATCGTTCTGTTTGACGTGTGACTTACTTGCGTGGCTCGACCACTTCTTCAGTCACATAGTTGAGGAAATTCCAGCCGCTGAAGGCAAACGACGCCTGCAGGAATGCCAGGGCGATCTGGCCCACTGAAGGATTCCGGATAAACTCGAATGCCGCCTGAGGTTCCAGAGCATCGTAGTGTCCTACAGAGGTATGGGTAAGAATTAGTGGTTACGATACACCGCTCACGATTGGATTTTCTTACGATGAGACATTCAATAAAAGTCCAAACAACACAAAACAGCTAAGTGCTATCCCAAACTGAAAAGCAAAGTAAACAAACAAACCAGAGTACAGGTGAATGAGTACAGGTGTGTGTTAAGACGTCACACACGCATACCTTTGCATATCTGTACCAAGCCCACTATAATAATGAGAACAAGAGCGAGCAGTTTCCCGATGGTGAAGAAATCCTGGATGCGTGTGGCCCAGCGGACACTGGAGCAATTCACCCACGTCAGCAGCACTGAGGGAAAACAAAGAGGCACAGAGTGTGAGAGAGGGGGCAACGGAGAACCACCGTATAAAAGATTTCTGTCCAATTTACATAATTCACTCATTAGCAGGAGAGCGCACGTGTAATTCCACTTCATCAACTCCTTCCAAGTAGAAGTTCTTGCCATTTTGGTCACATGCCAACTAGTGCAAAAAAACTTTTTCGAGCATGTCGGTCATTTTGAACTCGTCTCGCCATCTGAGAACTGACCACCGTACAGAACATGAAGATTAGGACACACTTCAGGACTCGGCTGACCATGACAGGCTTAAACCAGCCAAGGTACCAACACGAAAACACACTCGGCAAAGTTTAGCGGAGAAAAGCGCCTGGTATAACAAATGCTGTCACCAGTTATGTCACGAAAGCCACAGTGCCAACTCATTAAACAACATATACGAACACTGCCAAAGTATCGTCTAAACATTGTTATGGATAAAGTCCCAGAAAATATCGAGACAGCTTTCTGTTCAATATCGCACAGCCCTATCTGTGACACAAAATGGAAACTGCAGAGTTGGATAGAATTGTGGTCGGAATTGTGATCAGATTATCATTATCAGTCGATTCCAGTGCTGCAATATCAATATAAAGGGTATTACTGACGGTAGCCTCTCGGCAGAGTGCGTTACTGATGGTAGCCTTTGTTACTTTGGTCCCAGCTCTCTGCAGGTCATTCATCAGGTCCCTCTTTGTAGTTCTGGGATTTTTGCTCACCGTTCTTCATGATCACTTTGACCCCACGGGATGAGATCTGATGTGTGTGAAAGCCCCAGATCGAGGGAGATTATCAATGGTCTTGTATGTCTTACATTTTCTTACAAATTGCTCCCACAGTTGATTTATTCACACCAACCTGCTTGCCTATTGTAGATTCACTCTTCCCAGCCTGGTGCAGGTCTATAATTTTCTTCCTAGTGTCCTTCAACAGCTCTTTGGTCTTGGTCATGGTTGAGTTTGGAGTCTGACTGTTTGAGGCTGTGGACAGGTGTCTTTTATACAGATAACGAGGTCAAACAGGTGCCATTAATACAGATAACGAGTGGAGGACAGAAGAGCTTCTTAAAGAAGAAGTTACAGGTCTGTGAGAGCCAGAAATCTTGCTTGTTTGTTGGTGACCAAATACTTATTTTTACAATTAAATTCTTTAAAAACCTACAATGTGATTTCCTGGATTTCTTTTCTCATTTTGTCTCTCATAGTTGAAGTGTAGCTATGATGAAAATGACAGACCTCTCTCATATTTCTAAGTAGGAGAACTTGCACAATCAGTGGCTGACTAAAAACTTTTTTGTCCCACTGTGTGTGTATGTATATATAGGCCCAGTTATAGGTCAGTACAACACACAATAGGACATGCACTTCCACTTAATGTTAAGTTTTCATCCAACACCACACGTTCTCTCTGTCTGAACTACATCACACAGGTAACAGTGCCCTCTAGGGGATCATCTCCTCAAACGCAATAAGTACACAATAATTTCTTCGAACGCATTTACCATTTCTCACAAAGACAGATATTTCTTTCCTATTATTATTTAAAGCGAACGGACATTGAGCGGATGGTCATTAATCTTACAGGAAGATATGACAGGTAAGAGAGGAAACAAGTCATGGAACAACCTATTTATAACACTTAATTTCTTCGTAAAATGAAACATCATCGCTTCAAATACGTCATGCAATGATCTCACGGAGACAGCCGAATTCGGATAGTGTGTTCAGAATGTATGCCTTTGAAACATGGGTTCCACTAAAAAAAAGTTAATACAATGCTGAAAGATGGAAGAGAAAAAAGTCGATCTTGATTGATCTTGGTCTAGTAACCAATGTATTTGGCGCCATCTAGCGAACATGTCAGTAACAGCATCCTTGCCTGAATCACCATTTTTGAATATCACGGTATCCCAGAACAACCCTAGACGACTGTTGTTCTGTACTGTTTTTTCGCAAATGTCTTATTTTCTACACCAGGACCGAAGCTTAAAACAGATATGGGTAATTACAGAGAAAGCTTGCAGGCAGACTACAAATAAACTGCTGTCATGTACTGCTGACAGGGAAGGTCACTGATTACAGAGTCTCTGTACAGTGGGGTGCAGTTCCTTACATGCGCACACACACAATCACACACTCATATTTCATTATAGATGACTGTAAGAGGCTGGCGAAGTGGAAGCGTTTCAAGAGGACTGCATCACAATGCAGCTCACTAATCGGAAAAGCGTGGTTACATTTGTTCGCGCGGCTCAGATTTCAGCAAGGACGCCCAGGGATGTGCTCGTGCTTTTTATACGCTGCATGGCAATACATCCCTTTGAAAATGTCACTCAGTCATGCCTACCGCGTGGACTAACTGAGGACGCGTCTGCCTTAACGTGATTTGCTCACTGCTCAGGACGGAAGGCCTCATGTTTAAACCCACGACCTGGAAGCTAAGCAAGGCAGCCATCTGGTTTCCGTCTAGACATTGTCCATGCTGTGTGTGTCGCTCGTAGTGTGTGTGTGTGAGCACATATCCTGTCTCGCTTCACAAGAGCTCCAGTGGAGATCCGGTGTCTCCAGGGCCGGCTGGTACCGTCAATGTAGCAATGCAGCAAACCACACTGGGTGAAGGGGACCCAGCTTTCTCCTTCTCATCCATCACTGCCCGGGCCTTGCCCGCCCGCCCACACACACACACACACACACACACACACACACACACACACACACACACACACACACACACACACAAAATTCAGAGCGCACTCACAGAACGGCCGCGGGAAGACTGGGAATTAGTCAGAGGCCTTTAAACGAATGGTTTCCGATAGCATCCTGAATAAGGAGGCATTAGCCAGATTAAAACACACACACACACAAACCACACACACACACACACACACAGAGCTTACTGCTCAGTGAAACAGCCCACCAGTTCCCACTGCTCAGTGCATTTCTTTTGCCCATTCAAAAGAGTGCCGAACACAAAAAGTACATCCAAATAAAACAATGCTGCATTGAAATGACGGAAATCTCCATTATGGCCGATAATACACCTATGCCATTAAATGTCTTCTCTTTTTCCATTAACTCCCTTCCGACGCTCAAGAAAAGTTACAGAACAGTGCTGGGTTGGCTGTATCTTTTTCTTAATTAGAGCTATATTATTGTCGTAGGCCTGTACTAAGGTGCCGCCAATTTAGCTCGTGTCACGGGGCTCGCTGAGGGGCGGCTGAAGCCAAAATATGTGCCAGGTGCTTTGACTTCTTTCCCTTAGATCCTACTTCATTTCCCTCAGTGTGCCACTACGCAGCCGGAGAGTACGAGAATCACACGTAAGGGTCTGGGTGGGTTGGTTTGGTGATGAATCTTAACGAAACTTCAGAACATTGCGGCCTTAGCATGAGTTAGGAATTGCAGTCGATTACTTGCTTTGTCTCGATTGAAAATGTCAGGGAGTGTGTTTGACATTGACAGTTTTTGTTTTTCCGGTAGGTATCTAGGGCATTCAGTGAGTGAATGTCTTATAGTGATGGTTCTTTGGGAAGTTCCACATTGTGAGGGAGGCCGCTATGGCCTGGGATCCAGCAACATTCTACAGTGGTGTGAAAAAGTGTTTGCCCCTTCCTGATTACTTATTTTTTGCATGTGTCACACTTGAGTGTTTCGGAACATCAAACCCATTTAAATATTAGTGAAAGACAACACAAGTAAACACAAAATGCAGTTTTTAAGTGAAGGTGGTTATTATTAAGGGAGAAAAAAATCCTAACCTACATGGCCCTGTGTAAAAAGTGACTGCCTCCCTTGTTAAAACATAACATAACTATGGCTTATCACACCTGAGTTCACTGTCTCTAGCCACACCCAGGCCTGATTATTGCCACACCTGTTCTCAACCAGGACATCACTTAAATAGGACCTGCCTGACAAAGTGAAGTACACCAAAAGATCCTTAAAAGCTGCACATCATGCCGAGATCCAAAGAAATTCAGGAACAATTGAGAAAGAAAGTAACTGAGATCTATCAGTCTGGAAAGGGTTCTAAAGCCATTTCTAAAGCTTTGGTACTCCAGCGAACCACAGTGAGAGCCATTATCTACAAATGGAGAAGACCTGGAACAGTGGTGAATCTTCCCAGGAGTGGCCGGCCGACCAAAATTACCCCAAGAGCGCGGCGACGACTCATCCAAGAGGTCACAATAGACCCCACAACAACATCCAAAGAACCGCAGGCCTCACTTGCCTCAGTTAAGGTCAGTGTTCATGCCTCCACCATAAGAAAGAGGCTGGGCAAAAGTGGCCTGCATGGCAGAGTTCCAAGACGAAAACCAGAAAATTAAAGCTCGTCTCAGTTTTTCCAGAACACATCTTGATGATCCCCAAGACTTTTGGGAAAACATTCTGTGGACTGACGAGACAAAAGTTGAACTCTTTGGAAGGTGTGTGTCCCATTACATCTGGTGTAAAAGTAACACAGCATTTCAGAAACAGAACATTATAGCAGCAGTAACATATGGGGGTGGTAGTGTGATGGTCTGGGACTGTTCTGCTGCTTCAGGACCTGGAAGACTTGCTGTGATAAATGGAACTATGGATTCTGCTGTCTACCAAAAAATCCTGAAGGAGAATGTCCGGCCATCTGTTCCAATAATTCCACCATGAGTTAAGCCTATCATGAACCGACGAGTTAATACAGTCTATACTGTAAGAATTTTGTTTAAAAAAATGTAAACATTAACCTAGGGTTGTGAAAGTCCTTATCTCTATTGTGTATACTCTACATTAAAAAAAAAGGTTTCATCCATTTGGTCCACTGGTTTAGCGTGGGCCTATTTTTTTTTTTTTATGTTTTAGAGCTCTAGCTGTCTCTAATTGCAGCTGTGTGTGTCTGGGCCATTCAGAGAAATGGAACCAGTGTCTGTGTTTGTGACAGAGAGAGTGACTGTGCAATCAGACTGCACCGGGGTGACCTTGTGACATTCACTGAGAACATTCAGCAGGGGAGGGCAAGATATTCTCTTTTTCCTGTCTCACACTTTTGCACACAAACAAAAACACACAGCCGTCTTGGTAGACCAACGTTGTGAGGACTATGACATACCTAATTAAGCCTGTGGCTTATTAATGCTTCACCTAAACCTGCATCCGACCTCCCCCTTAACCAAATGTTTCGTTACTGAGATGTTCAGTAAAAGAAAAATTCAGAATGACACAAACTTGCTCTCAGGCGGAAAACAAAAACAAACCAGGAAGCTACATCTGTACGAAACGCGGACACCAAAGACAGAGAACAACATGGAGCAACTTGTGGAGATTTTTTTGTTTTCCAGCCAGACACAATAAAGCTAGAGATCTTACAACATTAAACACAATGTGTGCCCTAATCCAGGCTGACCAAAGCCAATTCTGGGAATCAATACCATTCTGTATGCGAGCACGTATAGAACTGCTTATCTCCATTTATATTGACCAGATCTCCCAGGTCCAACAGATTCCAGTCTGTGGGGTGGGGTCGTTCTAGGGCAGTCAAATGCAGGCCCCAAAACAATGTACAATACAGTCAAAGCCTGGCACCATTATAGAGGCTGACACTTCCTCATGTGAGGATCAAGTTCCCTGGCGGCATCGCAGCAATGCCTGCTGTCTTCGAAAAGGCTTACAACACCAATTCCTGCTGTAGATGAGAACGCAAACCTAAAAAGCCCTGGAACTAACGTAGTTCTTCTAAAGAGTGCTGTGAGGACCTGAATGGCTCCTGAATGATTCGTCTTTTTCTATGCCCGTATGAACCCCAAGGGCATCACGACCTCTACCCCAGTCAAGTGGACTGTAAGGGTGCGGTACTTCAACTAGAAGGTCCAGGATTCAAGTCCTAGCACAGCCTAGCCACTGCTTAGTAAACGGAAGTGGTTTTCAGACTAAACTTGGATTTACCTCCTACTTATATTGGCTTGCAGTTCCAAAAATAACACGGGACGTGCCTGCCAGAAACAAGGACTACATATTGGCCTAGGAAAAATAACACATGAGCACACACAGCCCCTACACACCTCTCATGTGGTCTGCCCACTCAGTCCAGCTCGTACAGGTTCAAACCAGCTAGGGCTCTTTATATACACAAGCCTCCTTGGTGTTGTTTTGCACGTGCTCTTGGTGTCTGCTTGACTCGTTTGATCCCGGCGATGACGTTTGGACCGGCGAGTTTATTATACAACTGTGTACACTATCGCATACAGGGTTATAGAGGAGCACCAACTCACAGATGCAGATCGTCGAGAGGAGGCGAGTGGCGATGTAGGGAGGCACGCAGTTAGGGAAGGCAGGCTGCAGCACGTAGTTCGAGAACGTCAGAGCGATTACAGCCAGCGTCGTCGGGTACATGATCCACACGGCGCTCCATAGCAGCAGGAACCTGGGGTCGATGTATAAAATGGGTACACAGATTTCTCAATGAAGCCATAAAGAGCCCATTCATGTATAACAATACAGCTCACTATACACCACGGCATCCAAAGTAGGCTCTTCAATCCATTAGGCGCTTTTAATAATCGCCGCTCTGTGAGTTTACACACTGATCATCTATAATCAGACAATCGGAGACTTCTACTTCGCAAACAGCCAATAATCTCGCAGAAGGACGTGATGTAAACCTCAAACTTCACTAATTACATACTTAAAGAAATGAGAGAAAAGAGAAACTAGGTCTGTAGAAATGAACCTAAACAAAGCAATGCTTCTTAGAATAAGAGGACCTGGCAACCATACCACTAAGAGCTACACTGCCTTTGTTTGACTAAGACTATTATATAATAACATTAATAATACTTTTAGGCTATATATTATTTAATGTTACGTTTTACTAAATAAACGATAATATTAACAAGCCTAAAAGATTAATGTTTCTTAGAATAACAGGACCTGGCAACCGTTCCTAAAAGCTATACTGCGTTTGTTTGACAAAGACTGATTTAATAATACATAATACTTTTAAGCTATATATTATTTCATGTTACGCTTTACTAAGTATATGATGAACGATAAAATTATTCATTAACAAGCCTAAAAGAAGTAACGTCTCTTAAAATAAGAGGACTTGGCAACCATGCTGCTAATAGCTACACTGCCTTTGTTTGACTAAGACTATAATACGACTGCAATTAATAACACTTTTAGGTTATATATTTTTTATGTTACGTTTTACTAAATATATAATCAACGACAAAATTACTCATTAAGAAGCCTAAAAGAAGAAATGTTTCTTAGAATAAGAGGACTTGGCAACCATCCCTTTCTGTTTCTAAAAGCTACATTGCCTTCGTTTGACTAAGACTATAACATAGTAATATTAATAATACTTTTAGGCTATATATTATTTAATGTTACATTTTACTAAATGAACAATAATATTTATTAACAAGCCTAAAGGAAGCAACGTTTATTAGAATAAGAGGACTTGGCAACCACGCGGCTAAAAGCTACACTGCCTTTGTTTGACAAAGACTACTATATAACAATATTAATAATACATTTAGGCTATATATTTTTCAATGTTACGCTTTACTAAATATATGATGAACGATAACATTATTCATTAAGAAGCCTAAAAGAAGCAATGTTTCCTAAATAAGAGGACCTGGCAACCATACTGCTAAAACCTACACTGCCTTTGTTCGACAAAGACTATGATTTAATAATACATAATACATTTATGTTTTACTAAATGAACAATAATATTTATTAACAAGCCTAAAAGAAGGTACATTTTTTAGAATAAGAGGACCTGGCAACCATGCCATACATTACTGTGACATCGATTTTAACAAGCAAATATTGGCAAATAGGCCGTACCCCACCAGTCCTCCAAAGATCTCCGTCACGTAGGAGTAATCGCCCCCGGATTTGGGAATGGTGACGCCCAGTTCGGCGTAGCACAACGATCCCAGAGCGCAAATCCCTCCACCCAGGACCCAGACGATGAGGGAGAAGCCCACGCTGCCAGCATGCTCCAGAACCCCCTTTGGAGAGATGAAGATACCCGAACCAATGATGTTCCCTGCAGAAAGCAACAGGATGATCACAAAACTTCATAAAAAACATGAAAACATTCCAATACAAATGTTATGGTTGCAATGGAACTCTGTTTGGGGTTGGTTCCTGAGTTGTGCCCCGGTGCTGCCGGATAAGCCCCGGCTCTCTGGGATCCTGATATTGATTAAGCAAGTATGAAAATGAATGAGTACGTTGGACAGGGTCACACAGGCTGTATCTGAGGGAGGGGAGCACGGCAACAGTAGCCTGTAATGCACTGGTGTCCCTCATGGGGTTAGAGCAGGACAAAACTGCCATGTAAGGTTGGTCTTTTCCAGAAGATTCGAAAGCCGTGGCCACTCGTCCACAACGATCTACGCTGGGTTATCAGAGCAGGCATGTGAGTAAGATTTAATTTTGCACGACAAGCTTAAACACTAGACGTCCTCCTGTCAAGACAGTCTAAGCCCTTCAGTAAGAGTCCAGGCCTGCCCCAGTTACATAACGTTTCTCTGGAGTTACAGATCTCAGCAGTGTCCCTAAGAGGTTTCTCTGTGGGAGACACTGGAATCAAGTTAACGTACCAATCGGTATTATTTTTATGGAAGCAGCGATATTGAATTCTTGGGCCGATATGATAACCGATTATTAGCACATTATTGTGGCCGATAATTGAACCTTTATGCATTTACATATATGAACTTCTGTTAAAAACCGGATCAGTAATTCATTTTAGCAAAGAAATAAAATAATAATAAGCACTAAAGCCGTTCAACCAGACATGACTATTACTATAAACAACGTGCAATTCACAAGGGTTAATGGTTTCGTTCCATTACCTTGCTTCAGAAAGGAAGCTTTTATTTGTAAGTCTTGAATTGGTACAGGCAACAACATGCTTATGAAAGAGAAGCCTCGAGAAGCCTCAAAAAAAACCAAAAAAAAAAACACAACTGTTTACATAACTGCACAGTCAGCAACATCAGATATTTTGCTTGATGAATAACCGCCGACAGAAAAAACAAATATATTCATATGTAAATATACACTACCTGGATTTAACTAAGCCAATAGAGAAGAGCCTCCCATTGGATAATTACTGCACTGCTGATTGTTTCGGCTCGCAACAAGTTCTTTAACTGATGCAGTGAGTAGCTTCTCATTTGTTAAACAACCATGCCGAAATACACACCCTGTGATCGTGGAAAAGGGTCAAAACATTGGCATGCGTCATGCAGAGAAAACATCTAAGGAGATTACTGAAATGACTGGGTTACGAACTGTCCAACGCATTATTAAAAAGTGGAAGGACAATGGGAAAACATCGTCTTCAAGGAAGGAAAGTGGCTGAAAAAAAAATCTTGAATGATCGTGATCGGCAATCACGTAAACCTTTGATGAAATCAAATCGTAGAAAAACAACAGTAGAACTTAGGGGTATGTTTAATACTGAAAGTAAGAGGGACTCAAGGGATTGGTTCTTAACAGCTGTGTAGCCTTAAGAAAACCACTTGTCAATGAGGTTAGCCGGCAAAAATGGCTTCAGTTTCTTAGGAAGCATAAAGATTGGACTCTGGAGCAATGGAAGAAGGTCATGTGGTCTGACGAGTCCAGATTTACCGTGTTCCAGAGTAATTTTCGCAGAGAGGCGGCTGAAGTGATGCACCCATCATGCCTCTGGGGTGATCTGTGGTCGCTGCAGTCGGTCTGGTCTAGGTTCAGCAACGTTATGTGCCCAAAGAATAAGGTCAGCTGACACCTGAATATACTGAACCACCAGGTTATTCCATCAATGGGTTTTTTCTTCGCTGATGGCAATGCCAGGATTCATCGGGCTCAAATTGTGAAAGAATGGTTCAGGGAGCCATCATTTTCAAACATGGATTGTCCACCGCAGAGTCCTGAACCTCACTGAGAATCTTTGGGATGTGCTGGAGAAGACTTTGCGCAGTGATCCAGATCTCCCATCATGGATACGAGATCTTGGGGAAAAATGAATGCAACTCTGGACAGAAATAAATGTCGTGACATTTCAGAAGCTTGTGGAAATGATGCCACAGCGAATGTGTGCCATAGGGAACCGATTCTGAAGCAGTTTGCCACAATTTCTCATGACTCATCTCTGTGGAACAGCAAATTCCCTAAAAAACACAAAGGCTCTGCTGTAACTTGTTTGGCAACTTGATCCAACAGCTAGCACATGCTGTTTCTAATAAAGGGAACCTAAAAGGTACATAACAAAATGAGGAATCTGTAATAAAATATGCATCATTCTCATAATCGCTACTGTTTTCATTACAAAGTAAAACTTCTGTGGTTATATTATCCACTCGTGGCTTTAAAGAACAACTACCTAGTGACAAAATATCCCTTATATCAAATATACAGGTGCGATTACCAAGCTTCAGTTAATGATGGTTCCCCATTTCAGCCTGTTACCGCTCATGATTCCGTCCTTATCAGTCTCCTAGTTTTTTTTCTTGCCACTGTCACCTCTGGCTGCTCATTTGGAGTCTAGAGTCGGCGTCTGTATGCTTTGATCCAAAAGTTATTTGAGTCTATCAGAGTACAGGTCTGACAGGACTATTTTCCGTCCTCATTACTCTCTGGCAATGCAGTAAAAAAAGGTTATGTGGAATGTTGCCTTATAAACGACTTTATTACGAAGAAGTTATCTTCTAAGTCTGAACAATGTGAAATGGCCTCATGAACTGCAGAACATCTTTAAAAGTGACTCGAGTTCGTCCAGTACACAGTATTAACACTACTAAAGGCAGGAGGGTTTTTTCTGAGTGCATTAATAAGGCAGAAATATCGTAGCTCACTAATCTTACCAATACCTTCCTTCTGATCTGAAGCTGTCATAATAGAATAACTCTTTATTTATATAACCTAATATAACAAATGACAAATGACTTTCAAATGACAGACACATCACACTGCTCACTCCCCCTTTTATTACAGCCTACATTTGCTTGAAATGTGGATGGACAAAGACAAAACCTTATACATGTGCAAATGTCTTAGGCCACCACAACATTCGAATTTCTTGTTTTAGCAACGCTATAATGACCATCTATAACATATGGTCGACAACTGGACTGAAACTTTTCGAACTTGGATTCTTCACCCCATAACACTTCTCCACTGACCTCATTCCAATCTTTGTGAGCTTTAGCAATACCTTAGCTCCCAGATGCTGCTACTGGTGAAGTTTAAGGTGAGGTCACACTAAATACTTGCCACTGCGACCTCTAGAAGCTGCTTTTGCTGTTTGTTTTTTCCGTTTTTTAATGCTGCATTTATATTTTCTTTATCTTCCGGCTGTGTTTTACCTGTGACTGAGAAATTATTATATATGGTCATTACACCATATATATCAAATCTAATGGTGGCCTATGACTTTTGCAAACAGTAAATATCTTCTGCACAGCTCACTTTGGTTCATTCCACTAGTTACCATCAACGCTGTCTTACAAACAAGTACAGCCTGAAGAATAAATCAGACGGCTTACACCCACTGAGTCTCACATGCCACCCTAATCCAGCCTTGCTTACGTTACACCTAAAGCTCCTCAATCCAGTTCTGCAAGAGGTACACCACGTTCTCGCCGTGCTGCAAGAATGGCCATGTAAGAGTGCTGTATAAGGAGGAGCTGGATCAGGTTGCGACTAAGTCAAAACAGTAGTGTTCAGGGCTGCATTAGCTGATACGTGTCAGAATGTTGAAATGGCACCTAAATAACGTTTTAAGAATGTGCGTTTGTAGTGTGTGTACATAACATGATGAGTGTGTGACACCAGTCTGTTACAATAACACAGCGGAAGAAGGCTGAAGTTTACACATCAAAACGTTCAATGTGACCCCTCCGGCTCGATCAGTATGCACACACAGGGAACTGAGAAGGGTTGCCAAATTGGCGCATTTAACCCAAATACAAACTAATCCACAACCGTCCCGCGATAAGCAGTACGAACTCCGGCAGTGTGTGATGGAGGGAGTCACGTGGCAAGAGTGATGAGCCCTGGGAAACGTAGTGAGGAATTGACATGGTTTAATATAGGCTACGCTATGATAGGGTGGCACAGTGGCTCAGTGGGTACCACTGTCACCTCAGAGCAAGAAGGTCCTGGGTTCAATCCCAGGGCTGAGTCTGCAGTCCTCCTCGTGTCAGGGTTTACTCCGGTTTCCTCCCACAGTCCAAAGACAAGAACTGGGTTAAGCGATTAGGCTAACATTAGCCCGGCTGAAGTAGAGTCTTGATGTAACCTTGTGTGTGTCATTGAAATGGCCATTGATGCTGATGGCGACGTTAAATGATATGAATAAACAAGCAAGCGCTATGCTAACTACGTTATATATTAAAGTCCTTGGTTTACGAACAATTCAGGTTACGATGGACTTGTCGGAATGTATCCCCATTGTAAATCAGGGACAACTTATTGTAAAAGTGCTCTGTCATGAAAAGACGCATCTGATAACAAATTCTTATTAATGTTGCTAAGTTCTGGAGAAGAGTCACTCTGGAGGTGACGATATTCCTCGAGCAGCTAACAAGGAACACCAGGAACTGGCCGAACATCCAAATGGGTTTTAAGACGAACCCTTCAGACGAAGTATACTGCTCACTGAACGATTTGAAGGAGATAAACACCTTCAGTTCTTTCCATCGTCCATCTTTTTAAGACTTTCCTTTCACATATAACAATCTGACGCCATAAATTCAGGTGCATTCTCTTTCTCCAGCGTGCCCTGCTTGACCTGGTCCTACACAGTCTGTTAAACGCTGGTATGGTAAATATTGGCACAAATCTTTGTGGGAATATAAATAAGGAAGCAACAGACAGTGCCAAGGAACATTTCTTTACCACTACAAGTGTAAATTAAGAAAGCAAATATGCACTATATAGACAAAAGTCTGTGGACACCCCAGCATCCAAAAGATTGGAGTTTGCATCCCACCTTTGCTGCTCCAACAGGTTAGATTTTGGAACTAGATTCTGGTTCACTTTCGGCTTTCCAGGTGTCTCATACCTTGGGTTAAGGTTCTGTGCAAACCAGCCTTAATCAGAGACGACAAACCAATTCACCAACTCTCTATGGACTTTGTTTAAGGAAAAGCACAGCAAAACAGGCTTATTGGGAGTGGAAATCACTGGGGTGTCAGTATGACCCATTCTATTGGCACTGTTTGTCTGCGAAGAATCCAGAAATGTACGCTTTACATTAACGTGTCACAAGTGAGCATAGCTGACACAGTAGAGCTCTATGGTTCCAAGGCGTGTCCACAAATTATTCACTATATAGCGTAGATCACAAAGCAAACATTGCAAGCCAGATGAGGAGGTATGAGATAAGCGACACTGACCAAGGTCATGCACCGGGCATCTTTCGAGATACTCCATGACACAATGCGTTTTCCTCATATTCATATACAACCTTGACTTTGCTTTGTTTTATGGAATATGGTATAGATTAGAAAAAAAAAACTCAGAAACTGTACGTTGGACTGCTACAAAAGCAACCCAGAAGATGATCATGGGTTTTTGGGATACTTGTAGAAATGCGAAAGTATACGTTACTGTAGTTATGACACGTGTGCATAAGAAGCGTTGGTCAAATACATTAGGGACGGCACCACGTGCTGCTAGAAGTTCACTTCCTTACTGCAGCCCGATAATGCAAAGGAAAAAAGAAATTGCATCAGTTTCCTGCAGCGTGCAGCTGTGCTCTGTACGGAAAGTTCGCCACACGTTGGGCTACCGGGAAACTGTCCATCTGTAACGGGGAGCCGAGAGGATACGTGGATACGTGGCGAGTATGTAAGACATGAAAGTGCACTGGAGCCACGTAGGCGCTGCTGCACTGAATTCAAGCCCTGAACTTCCCAATGATGCAATACCCCATAAGGATGGGATGAGAGAGAGAGAGAGAGAGAGAGAGAGAGAGAGAGAGAGAGAGACTTCTGACAGCAATTTACAAATTCTACATAAGTCTATAGTTCCAGCCCAAATACAATACAGCTTAACCCAAGTTTAAAGCAATTTCTCTTCTACACGTCCAGGTTGTTTTCCCTCCCTCATTCTCTTACCTGTCGACCGTGACAGCGCGAGCTTAAAAGCACCAGAACCGGAAAACAAACCCCAAACTCCACCAAACAAACGAGCTCCGTAACCTAAACAAGCTACGCAGAAACATCGTACCTATTATAATAGCGCAGGCGCTCATCAAACCGATCTCCTTTTTAAGTGTCACTCGCTCCTTGGAGTCGCTCTTCGTCTTCCCCGGGTCTGATCTCGAGTCTCTCTCCGTACAGTTCCTCCGGCTCGCCTCGGTCCCGTCCATCTCTGCGACTGTTTAAAAAATAAAACAAGCCCGCTTTCGCTCTCATATAGCGAAGGGAGCTGGCCGCACTGCGCATGCGTTAACGCTCCTGGGCAACCGCCAAAAAGGCAGCAGCACGAGGCGGGCATCCTGACAGGCGCCCCTTACCTGCTACCACCTGCACGCTGGCAAGTCGGGCCAGGAAACCAAGTCCGAACTGCCAAAGTGGTTCGAAAAGGGGCGGCTTGTTACATCTCAGAGATGGCAGAAGTATCTACACAAGTTCTTTACTTTAGTAAAAGTACTACTAACCGAAAGGGACGTTGGAGTACGGGCTATGTATTTGATTCGAGCACAAGTATAAAAGTGCATTCTGCTAAATGGGCTTAAAGTGGTCCAGTTTTTCAAACAGGATGTATTTTATCGAGGGTAAGAAGTACACGTGACACTGAGGGTACATGATCGTACGAGTCATCTCTAAACGGGCGTTTCTAGGTTTTGAGGAAATCGGAGTGGGCGATTATTTTGGTTTTAATAATCAATGTATTAATCAACTGTTTAATATTTGTAAAACTATAACGTTCAGTATAGATAACACATTTAACACGTGTAATAGCAGCCTATGGGACGTTTTCGTATTTAATCTTTATATACTAAAAATAATGTGAAATTATAGAAATGATAAGGTGTAGGATCCTTAAACTGAATAAGGTAAGGGATATATGTGCACACAGACAAATTATAGGTCAAAACTCGGCTGAAAGATAAAATAGAGCCGTTTAGGAGCAAAGAGTCGACTCACTAAAAAAGAGCCAGAATGCCCATCGCTACTTATGGTCGTCTACCGCAATCTGACTGTGCCACGCCCACACAGGCCTGGCAGACCTACACCGATTTCTGCTGTTGTTCTGATGTTAAAAACTGAATAAAAGCATTTCAGTCCTGAGAAACCGAAATACACAAAATACTTCGGATTGTTTTAAATAAATGCTGCTCATAATTAGACATGCCAATATTCAGTACTGCAGTAAATCATGATATCTAACCCAAACAATAGTTACCATCGACTCTTTGAAACACTCACTGAATTTTAGTCGAACAAACGGCAGCTTCGCCAAGCTCCTCTTTTAAAGACTCCACTATGCTACTTAATTACAGTGGGGCAAAAAAGTATTTAGTCAACCGCTGATTGTGCAAGTTCTCCTACTTAGAAAGATGAGAGACGTCTGTAATTTTCATCATAGCTACACTTCAACTATGAGAGACAAAATGAGGGGGAAAAAATCCAGGAAATCACATTGTAGGATTTTTAAAGAATTTAATTGGAAATCATGGTGAAAAATAAGTATTTGGTCACCCACAAACAAGCAAGATTTCTGGCTCTCACATACCCCTAACATCTTATTTAAGAGGCTCTTCTGTCCTCCACTCATTACCTGTATTAATGGCACCTGTCCACAGGATCAAACAGTCAGACTCCAAACTCAACCATGGCCAAGACCAAAGAGCTGTCGAAGGACACCAGGAAGAAAATTGTAGACCTGCATTAGGCTGGGAAGAGTGAATCTACAATAGGCAAGCAGGTTGGTGTGAACAAATCAACTGTGGGAGCAATTGTAAGACATACAAGACCATTGATAATCTCCCTCCATCTGGAGCTCCACGCAAGATCTCATCCTGTGGGGTCAAAATGATCATGAGAACGTTGAGCAAAAATCCAAGAACTACATGGAGGGACCTGACGAATGACCTGCAGAGAGCTGGGACCAAAGAAACAAGGCTACCATCAGTAACACACTACGCCGAGAGGGACTCAGATCCTGCAGTGCCAGGCGTGCCCCCCTGCTTAAGCCAGTACATGTCCAGGTCCTTCTGAACTTTGCCAGAGACCATATGGATGATCCAGTAGATGATTGGGAGAATATCATGTGGGCAGATGAAACCAAATAGAACTTTTTAGTAAAAACTCAATTCGCCATGTTTGGAGGAAGAAGAATGCTGAGTTGTGCCATACCTACTGTGAAGCACTGGGGTGGAAACATCATGCTTTGGTCTGTTTTTCTGCAGAGGGGACAGGACGACTGATCCGTGTTAAGGGAAGAATGAACGGGGCCATGTATCGTGAGATTTTAAGCCAAAACCTCCTTCCATCAGTGACAGCATTGAAGATGGAACGTGGCTGGGTCTTCCAGCATGACAGTGATCCCAAACACACCGCTCGGGCAACGAAGGAGTGGCTCCGTAAAAAGCACTTCAAGATCCTGCAGTGGCCTAGCCAGTCTCCAGACCTCAACCCCATAGAAAATGTGTGGAGGGAGTTGAAAGTCTGTGTTGCCCCAAAACATCACTGCTCTAGAGGAGATCTGCATGGAGGAATGGGCCAAAATACCAGCTACAGTGTGTGCCAACCTGGTGAAGACTTACAGGAAACGTTTGACCTCTGTCATTGCCAACAAAGGTTATGTTACAAAGTATTGAGTAGAACCAAATTTATTGACCAAATACTTATTTGTCACCATAATTTACAATTATATTCTTTAAAAATCCTACAATGTGATTTCCTGGATTTTTTCCTCATTTTGTCTCTCATAGTTCTCATAGTGTACCTATGATGAAAATTACAGACCTCTCTCATTATTTTAAGTAAAAGAACTTGCACAATCAGCGGCTGACTAAATACTTTTTTGCCCCACTGTATATAGTAAAACTGTCTGAAATGTTATATCTTATATTCATGAATCCCTGAACTTCATACTGCATGAACATTAATACTGACAATACCTTCCACCACAAAGTATGTCCACAACAAAGGTGTTGCTACACAATGGTACCACTTCCCTACCCTGCTCTAACAGTATGCTACAAAATGCATATGGTTTATATAACGCCACATAACGTTAGTTTGAAATACAAAGTGCAAATAAGTGAATCAGCAAATGAAAAAGGACGAAAAACTGTTGCCTCCTCTACTTTGTCTAATTTGAGAGGTAAAAACACCAGTCGTCTCCTCTACATGTCCAACATGATGAAATGACTTGCTAATGTAAAGCTAGCAGATTTAAAATGATCTCTGGTAAAGCGCCAACTGACCTCAAGATATGCACTGGTAGTCATCGGGATTCATGCCAGAAAATAAGTTATCAGTCCAGTCTGGGTCAGTGAGAGAGGAATCACTAGCAGCAAATAACCCTGAGTCAGTGGTGCTTCCAACCAGCCAACAAAACTATCAACTGGATGGTTTACAGACTTATTGTGTTTAACTGTATGTATGTAGTAACTTCACCTGCTTTCATCACAGCTGCTGGACCATTAACACTTCTTCTTATCACTGGAGCCACAGTTTCTTGTTATCAGACGTTTGTTACTTTATTACCCATTACCTAGCTATGTATTGCTAATAGTTAAGCCTTCTGTGCACAAGCTGTATTTACCATTGTTTCCTATCCATGGCTCCTTCTTTTTTTTAATCATGAGTTCAGATGCTGAGATGGATTCAGAGTTTATATTTGCTAGAGCACAGAATAACTCGAGGTCAGGCCGTGCATTAAAATCCTTATTTCAGGCACTCCTACAAATACTACTTAAACAGGAATTAAACCAGAGTACCAGACAATAAATGTAGATAAAACCATAAATCTAGGACCACAAATCTAAATTAAACAGCATATTGCACATAGAGGTATTATGCTACAGATTTTAATACTGCATGTACAAGTACTTCACGTTTTGTACAGTTTAGGAATCAAATTGCTTGATGGTTAAAAAGTCTGTGGGTCCCTACTTTAATGCTACTGTACGGTATGCCAGGGTAAGATCTTTGATGATCCTTTGTTTTTGTGTTGTATAAATGTCCTGGATGGCTTAGAGCAACACCAACCCCAATGATCGTTTCTAGTGACACACTGATTGATAGACAGGAAAGCCACCAATCCTTCCCCTAGATAACCACAAAACGCGCCAATTTTACTCCTTTTGGACTCCTTGCCATAGGTGACAACCATATCGTTGGCGCTGTAACTTCCAATTTCTTGCTGAATGGGCAAGCCTGGTGTTTTTGCACCACTCAGTGGGAGGCGGTGACCCCTGCTGGTCTTGTGATGGAGTAGGGTCAAAGATAATGGACAAATATTAACTAAGGAGCACTGTTCGTAATGGCAAGCCACGGTTTTATTCGGGAAAAAAAAAAATGTTCCAAACGGCACACTGCAATACCTCAACTGTCCACCAGAGGCCTCCATTACAGCAATAATGTTTCTTCGTCTTACAAAAAGGTCAGTCATTACCAGCCTGTTGAAGCAGCGCTTACTCTGATCATTTGGTTTCCAAAAGTCGGTGCGTAAACGGTGTAAACCCTGAACTGTTTCCCTATACTTCTGCTTACTGGCAATCGTTTTTGTCCGAGTAAGCAGGTATTGCTAATCAGGGTGCATTCGCTGTCCAGGGGTAGTTAATAATTTATTAAGGTTTTACACATTATGGTAATGTGCAGATCCGGCCAAAGTGCAGCCCACCGCTGTTCATTCAGAACGTGCAAAAAACAAATAATGGTACTGAAACAACATTAACTAGGCAGAGCAATATCTCATAACAATAAACAACAATTATGTCTGAACTTCAACACACATCAACAGTTCAGACAGCTGCACAAGCAGAACAGTGTTGAGGCTTTGTCTCTTAAGTCACCGGTGTGGCTATAAACAGCAGCGGCGTGAGCTGTTATTAATATAAAGAGATAATATTGGCCTATGCCAACATTTTTCACGAGACATCCTTACTTGTGCATTAAAACTGTATTTTGTGAAATTTGAATGAATCTCAGTTCAAAAGTGCAATCTGTTAACCTAGCTCACACAAATTAAGCATTAGCATTTATCCAGAACATTCTGTCCATCAGTTGGACTGTTTGTACAAAGTTTCCATGCAACTATTTGTTGTGTAATATCTGGAAATGTCAGCTAGCCTGCGGCTGCATTTCTATTTTCGGCTGTTGGCTCATCTCTGCCTGACAATGTCGGGGAGCTGACTCATGCAAATGCATCCAGATGCTTTACTGATTAATAATTAGTTGATCTTTGTTTAAGGTTGCATGCGTGCACTGAGCATTTTGGAATTGGTGTTATCCGAGACCTGCCTTGTCTCTGGTCAGGTGATGGATGGCAGCCAGTGGGACAGTGTGAGGGTGACAGTATTGCTGCAGGACTTTTAAAATGGTACTTTGTGTATGTACTTTCAGACCAACGTTAATTCAGTGAATAATTATGAAAAGTCCTTAACCTCTGGCCCAAGTGCTAAGCTAAAAAGACAAAGAACAAAATGGTTTTGTGTGTAGTCTTCTCAGAGACTGAATATACAGATAAATACAGATCAACAGAAACACAATGTAATGGTAATGTGTTACAAACCCAGCCACTGGACTTGAGTTCCTAGCTGTCTCATCAATTAAAAAATATACACATATATACACCTGTAACCAGCACTCAGACAGGAAATGCAAAAACTCACCTTGTCAGAGGTAGGATACAAACTTCTCTGGCTCAGCACTGTGAACCAGTGCTCTACTTTTTACCCTTATCCAGATAGTCTTACTACTGCTACAACCTCACAATCCAAGAAATTGTGGGGTAAGGGCTTTGCTCAAGAACCTAACAGTGGCAGCTTGGGAAATGTGGAATTTGAACCCAGGACCTTCTGGTTCAGTGCAGTACCTTAACCAATACACCACGTCAAAGCTCCCAAGTACATACTAACAGTGGTGGGTACATGTGCTGGTACAGAAGTAGACTATCTGTACATGAGCCACATATGAAAATAAGCCACTTGTTTTCGAAACAAAAAACTTCTACGGACCAGACTTCTCTCCACTCGAAATAGTGGGGCATGCTCCTGCACAAAAAATAATTTGTTAAAGGAAGAGCTAAAGTTCCTGCACCGAAAGCTAAGGCTGCATAGCAACTGAACACTGGCCTACCCTTCCAGGCGTGAGGTGCCCCATGACCTGGAATGAGATTTGAAGGCAATTTCTCACCATGCGCCCTTTCAGAGGAAAACGGCACTGACCCCAATCAGCTTTGTGTCTGGTTGGATAAAAAAAAAAAAAAAAGAGTAACGAGCGGAAACCCGTTTTTGTGAGAGTATTGAGTCGAGGGGAAAGACCACCTCTCTGGAAAAAAAGGATCCGTTGCGAATAAAGTCAGCAAGAGGAGAACAGGCTGTGAGGAAACGTCTCCCACTGTATGCTTGTTGGTGAAACAAATGAAGGGAAAAGACTAATCAACTGGATAAAGACACTTAAAGTTCAGTATAATTTGCATAAATATGCTAAGTTAATTTCTTTGCCCGAAAAAAAAAAAAAAAAGATAAAAGCAATAAAGACACTTGATTTCACCCAATCCATTTTCCTTTAATACAACAGAATTAATAAAAAAAATATAGTACAGATTCTTCAATTCAACCTAACCAACACGACCTGATAATAGTTTTTAATCAGACATACTATAAATTATCATCACAACGGAAAAAGGCTTCAACACACTACACACAAAGACCCACCAACAATGGAAACATATATGTAAATGTATTATTTGCAACACCATAATGAAAAAAAAAAGACACTGAAGGGGTGAAAGGGTTAAGCTTTGCCTTTGTGTCATCCAGATTTGGAGCTGCCATTGAAGCCATACTGGCTTTTGGTAGCTGTATTGTAATATTTAACTGCCTATGTAATGTTTGATTTGTTTTTAGTTTAATTATTAATGAGATTTTATATCTTTGTTTTGGCCTCCACCTTGAACTGAGCTGTTTTTTTGGATTTTCATTTTACATTTTGTTTTTGGGACTGTAGTGGGTTAAGGGTTTAAGCCGACCACTACCAAGCTGCCACTGTTGTCTGTTGGGTCCTTGAGCAGGGATGTAACCCACAGTTGCATGGAATGAAAGACTGTATCTGGTATAAGTTGCTCTGGATAACCATAGCTGCCTGTTTTTGTTTGTCTGTGAAGTGTGTTAATAAAAGGTCCCTTGCTGAGTTTGCACCAGTATGTCCTGAGGTTCACTGGTTCAGCGGGGTGATGTGTGACAAACAGGCTGTGTGTCACATAATACTAAGACTTTGCCTCTTCCTAGTACAACATGGTTTGTCTAGCTAGGCCAGCATCATTTTATCTATAAACTGTATTATTAACCATACACCGTATTTACAGTGCCATCTAGTGGACATTATAATATACTGTGTTTTTTTAGATAATTTACTGGTTACATACTGTATGTGTAGCAATTAGATCTGGTCCCAGTCACTGAATCTTTGACCTTAACTGACCAGATAAAACAGACAGACGTTTGAGAACTTTCCAACTGACGCACTAAAACATCTGCTCTGTGAGTGTGTGTGTAGCCCAGCAGTGTGTCCGCGAGCGTTTTCATGGTTTCCTTATTCTTTAGGAAAGATATCAATCTTCATTCCTGTAAGGTCCCTTAAGTTGAATTTTTTTATATGTTAATAGCTGGCCTAGACCAAAAACGATAAAAACGGCAATAATTCCACTTTAAAGACTCTGATACAAGAGCAAGATTCACATGTTCTCATGACTAGACACACTGAATTAGAATTATTACAGATTTCTTTTTTTATTGGTGTCAGTTTGTCACACTGAGTTCCGTTTCTTTACTATTTCTCTTTAGTATCTTTTCCGTACTCGTAACTTGGGTTTAAATTACAGCTTTGTGCCATTTAATGACGCAGAGTAGCACAGTAGATCAAATACTTTGCACATAGCATTTTATTTTCAGTTTGCCTATCAGCCAGGTATCGGGGTTGATGATGCAATCGTCTACCTCCTTCACATATCCCTCTCCTACCTGGACTGGGCAGGAAGGACCACTAGGATAATGTTATTTGATCTTTCAAGTGCCTTCAACACCCTTCAGCCCACACTCCTGAGGAGCAAGATGTAGTATCACCATATTTCTACATGGACAGTGGACTATCTCACTAACAGACCACAGTGTGTGTGTCTTAAAAACTGTAAGTCGGACACAATCTTGTGCAGCACTGGGGCTCCACATGGGACAGTCCTGGCCCCATTCCTTTCCACCCTCTACACTTCTGACTTCACTCACAACACAGCAACCTGCCACCTAAAGAAGATCTCCAATGACTCTGCTATTGTTGGATACATTTTGGATGATGATAGCAAGTATAGGGAATTAACTAGGAACTCTATGGACCGGTGCAAGCGAAACTACCTCCAGATCAACACAGGTAAAACCAAACAGTTGGTGGTGGATTATCGCAGGACCAAGTCCTCTCCACCTAAACCGGAGAAAATCCAGGGAATGAACACTGAGATTGTAATACCTATAAGTCCCTGAATGTTCACCTGAGCAATAAACTGGACTGGACTGACAACAAGCAAGCACTATACAAGAAAGGTCAGAGCAGATTTCATCTGCTGGGGAGGCTCAAGTCTTTCGGAATACAGGGCACACTCCTTAAAACATTTTATGATACTGTGGTGGCATTAGCCATTTTTTATGGAGTTGTCTGCTGGGGAAGCAGCATCTCAACGGCAGACAGGAAGACGCTGGATATGCTGATCAGGAAGGCTAGTTCTGTCCTGGGCTGTGTACTTGATTCAGTGGAGGTGGTAGGGGAGAGAACGATGATGACCAAGCTGTCATCCATATTGGATAACCCACTGCAGGAGATAGTAGCAGCACTGGGCAGCACCTTCAGTGACAGGCTCCTTCACCTGTGGCGCCCAAAAGAGATACCGCAGCTCCTTCCTTCCTACTGCTGTCAGGCTGTACAATCGACATTATGCCTTATGCCTCATCATTATATACCTTTATGCTAACACTGTGCAATGTGTGTTTATGTGCAGTAATCGCTTTCTACGTTTATAGATTTTTCATATATTCTATTTTATTGTACAGTGCTTTTTACTTCATTGCTTTAAAGTGTGTGTCAACCTGTATTTATTCTGTTTCTTCCATCTTATTGCCGTAACAAGATGAATTTCCCCTTGTGGTATAATAAAAGCCTACCTTATCTTATTTTAGACAAATGTTACTTAAAAACAACGAACGCATTTTGTACAGTAACAATTAGCGAACATGTAGCGAAAACAAAAACAAAAGTAGAACAATCCCATTTAAACCATTTTCTGCCCTTCAAGCCTGCAATTCATTTTCAATTCACACAGATTTCTCGTGTGTAGGTGTGTGTGTGTACGTGTGTGTACACACACACACACACACACACACACACACACACACACACACACACACACACACACACACACACACAGTGGGGCAAAAAAGTATTTAGTCAGCCACTGATGGTGCAAGTTCTCCTACTTAGAAAGATGAGAGAGGTCTGTAATTTTTAAAGAATTTAATTGTAAATTATGGTGGAAAATAAGTATTTGGTCAGCCACAAACAAGCAAGATTTCTGGCTCTCAGAGACCTGTAACAACTTCTTTAAGAAGCTCTTCTGTCCTCCACTCGTTACCTGTATTAATGGTACCTGTTTGACCTCGTTATCTGTATAAAAGACACCTGTCAACAGCCTCACACAGTCAGACTCCAAACTCAACCATGGCCAAGACCAAAGAGCTGTTGAAGGACACCAGAAGGCACCAGGCTGAAAAGAGTGTATCTGCAATAGGCAAGCAGCTTGTTGTGAATAAATCAACTGTGGGAGGAATTGTAAGAAAATGGAAGACATACAAGATCTGGGGCTCCACGAAAGATCTCATTCAATGGGGTCAAAATGATCATGAGAACATTGAGCAAAAATCCCAGAACTACACGGACGGACCTGATGAATGACCTGCAGAGAGCTGGGAGTAACAAAGGCTACTACCAGTAACGCACTACGCCGAGAGGAACTCAGATCCTGCAGTGCCAGGCGTGCCCCCCCTGCTTAAGCCAGTACATGTCCAGGCCCGTCTGAAGTTTGCCAAAGAGCATATGGATGATCCAGAAGAGGATTGGGAGAATATCATGTGGTCAGATGAAACCAAACTCATCGTGTTTGGAGGAAGAAGAATGCTGAGTTGCATCCCAAGAACACCATACCTACTGTGAAGCATGGGGGTGGAAGCATCATGCTTTGGGGCTGTTTTTCTGCAGAGGGAACAGGACGACTGATCCGTGGTAAGGGAAGAATGAACGGGGCCATGTATCGTGAGATTTTAAGCCAAAACCTCCTTCCATCAGTGAG